>JADRCH010000045.1:2317247-2433882 GCA_019843965.1 Rhynchomys soricoides
TATATATATATATCTGTCTCCAGACCTATGAGATCAGAATCTCTGCAAATACCATTTGTGCATCCTCACATTTAAAGTGCATTGCCCAGTCCAACATTCCAGTACCTGAGATCTTTCCACACTCAGAGAATTTATGAGAAAGCCTCTTTGGATCTGAGTGGGAAGGAGCAATGGTGTTGTGGTATGGCTTTTCTCACTTGATTCTGGTAACCTCCACTCCTTTCCACTTCAGTAGAGGCAGGTCTTAATTAGGTGACCACACGAAGCTACCACTCTGGTATTCAGTAAACTTCTTTTCTTTGAGTCCTCTTCTTTTTCCTCCCAAGGATCTTGCTTCATAGATTTTTACTTAGTAACTTATCCAAACTGAATTTATTGCTTCTATCTGTTTGAGCTGGCATGGCCTTGGATACTATGAGGAAAATGAAAATATATCCTAATGTCTGAATTAACCTCTGGAAGAATGGTCTCAGTATATTTTCATGCTAAAAGGGTATCTGTGTCCTTCCTTTTTTCTAGCCTCAACCTATGCCAAACCTCAGAAAGGCATGGGATTCTGGAATCTGCAGAACATAACATGGAAATGAAACCTGGCATGCTATACCCAAATTGCATAAAAGTTCCCAAAGTGAACATATTAGGCAGTTAGTTACACCCTCACCAACACTGTCTCAATCCCTATTTTCTTCCCATCCAATTATAGATGAGGACCCTAGGGTCCATGTGAATTAAGTGACTTAGACCAAGGGCATACAACATGTTCTGTAATTAGACATCAACTGACTGGCTTCTGAGCCTGGAACCAGAGACCTAAGTTGTGTAATGACCAAATAAGAAGATCATGTCATAATCACCCAGGACACCAAACCCAGCTTTGTATCCTGAATCCATCATAGAGCCTTGGACATTGTAGCCTTGAACCACAAAGCAATCTGATGTCCAGATAGGTTCAGAGGGCTTCAACATAAAGCAAAAAGCTGAATTCAGTTATTGGAGCCATAACACCCCCAGGTGGCTTTCCTATGAGAAGCTATGTGCTAACATAAAATTAATCCAAGCAGAGATAAAGAAATACAAAGGGTATTTACAATATCTTCATGTGGGGAGAGGATGCCATACTGACCTCACCCGTCTCTAACCATCTCATCTTAAAGATAAGGATTTTATGTTTCACAGACTACCCAGAAACATCAAATAAAAGCACAAGGCAGAATGGGTGGCTCTGGAGGACAGTAGATGGACATGGAGCCTTTGTAGAAGTGTCTAGCCTGTATCTATCTCATACTAGGAGGCACTGTCAGTCGTTAGCATGGCTTGGATTTCCTGTGGTAATGGTGAGCTCAGGCCTGGATTTGCTCCAGTTCCTAGGAAACCAGTATCTCAGCTGGACCTGAAGATCCTGGAAGATTGAAATAAAGAGAAAGGACAGGAGGGGATGCTCGGGACTTCCTGGCTCCTGATTTGGAGCAGAAGCACCTGTTATTGAAGAGCTGTCAAAACAGTCTCAGCATTACTTTTCCCACAGCTTCTGCAGCTGTGAGAATTAACTTCCAAAAACCAGGAAAAGATTTTTAATGTAGCCAGTAAGGTAAGTCAATACCCTGTTAGGATTAGGAATATATAATTCCCCTTTCATTTGAATAATTTTTGGGCCATGCCCCCTGCTGCTGCCCCCACCACTACCCCACCCCATCTCACCCCATCGCAGCTCCTTATATAGTGGCTCCCAAGGTTGTTTGAATGTCAGTTCTGTGTTGGACTGAGGCTTACACAAAGCAATGGAATATTGAGTCACAACTTTGGAGTGCAGGCAGACCCAGCTAGCAAGCAGGTAAGAAATCTAAGCCTGTCTCTAAGGAAACCATATCACCACAGTGGTACCCTTCCCAGCTGGATGTGCCACAGCCTCTGGACAAATCACCACTAGGCAGTATTAGCAGCCAGATTTCTATCCCACTGTTTCATCTGGAGCAAATTGAGAACAGCAGTACAGCTGTCTTTGTATGGTCCATGTTGCCGTAGTGAACCTATACTGGCTTTTCTGGATATGAAGGACTGAGGCCTTCTTTTCTGTCTGGGAGATGAGAGATGTGTGAGCTTCCTCCTACCAGTCTGACATGTTCACCGTAAAGTACCCTGTCCTTGGCAATTATTCTCTTGAAATTTGTGGAGAAATTTTGTTTGTTTGTTTGTTGTTACTTGACACAGCATCTTGCTATATAGCCAAGAGTGACCTCCAACCTCACTGTGGAGTCAGGTTGTAGTTGAACTTGTGGTCCTTTTTCTCGGTTTCCTAGCTGCAGTGATTATACTGCTGTGTGGCTATATCTGGCTCTTTTCTGAGTACTGTGTCCTCTTGCTAAGCATACCCTGGCTTGGAAGATTTAGTTTCTTGATCTTACTAAGCATCCAGTTACAATGTCGTTTAACATATTTGTCTATGTTCAACTGATAAGTCAGAGGTGGGGAGGAAAGGGAAGGAGCTGAGAAAGGCTATATACGCAGGGTCTTCTTGCTCATAGTCTTCAGAGCATGGGAGACCACAGACAGCACTAGGGATATTGAGTGAGAATTTTGATTTCTTGAAAAAATATAGAAATGGGAACGTGCTTCCATTTTAATTCCAGGTGTGGAATATGGGCCTTCTTCAGATTGCCCAAAGCAGCTGATTCTGATTTGCCTGGTGCTCTAGCGGAGGTGTGATTTTTGTTGGCTGCAGCTAGTTTCTGTGAGTGTATGACATTTGGAATTCTGGGGACTCTTCAGAGGGTTTATAAATGCTAGGGCCCTGAGAGGTGAGGGGTGGGAGTGGGATTTTTGTTGTTGGTTGCTGTTTTGTTAAATAGTCATGTGCAAAAAATCAACAAGAAGAAGAAATTATGTATCCTGACAGTGAAGATCAAACTTGCCCCAAGAAACTCCACTCCCCTAACCAGCAGGAAGTAGTCTGATGGTATGGTCAGCCCCTTCCCCCTCCATCCTTTTTGTCTCTCATATCTATCTGGTGTTGGGGAGTTGAAAGGGTGGAGAAGGATGGAAGAAAAAATAACCCACGAAGTAGCCAAATTGGATATGGTAGTAGAAAGTACTGGGGAGAAAGTTAAGGAGATGGGAGAGAATGTGCCTTGCATAAACATTTCTCTTATGCTCCCACAGACACCTTAGAATCACTTGAGGGGCACTTTAAAGATCCAAATGTTAGGACTATTTCCAAGGTATCAGGTACCAGCAAGGTTTGAGGAACACCACCCTCAGATACTTGTGATATATATCACAATTTTACCCAGCTTCAGCTATCAGAAAGTCTTTTCCTTACAAAACTTTTCACTTGGAGGTAAACATGGTCTACATTATTGATCTTCTTAGCCAAGAATAGTATTTAGCAGGAAAAGTAGATTAAAGAAGAAAAGTCTCCCAGATGTGAGGCCAACAAGGTAAGCCCCCTCCCAAGCCAGCACTTCACCAGGGAGCCTTGTTTCTTGAAGTGGCTTCAGTTTCTAGTGGCTGAGACCCTGACTTTTCTGCCAAGAAAAAGCTTGTCGTATTTTAAGCTTTGGAATCCTCATATCCTCTGAAAATACACACACAAAAATAAGCAAAGAAAGCCAACTTTCAATCTGGTGCCTTCCAGTAAGAGAAGCTTATGAGAGCCAGCAGAGAATACGGGCTTCTTGTGCCTTGTTAGTAGCAGGGTGTGGCTGATATTCTTGGGTGTGGCCAAATCAGCCAAAAACCCCAGTGTCCAAAGTGTCCCAGAGATGATACAACCAAGTTGGTCTTCAGTGAGAGATGAGATGGTAGAGGGCAGCAGTAAAAGATGCCTCTTTATAGTTCCTCCAATATTAAGTTGTTGTTTTCTGAATTGTATCTGCTCAGTGGCTAAAGGGATTCAAATCTGTAACTATTTAAGTGTGTAGCTTGTATCAGCCTATAATTGGTCTAATATTTGAGCCAATATGGGTTTATTTTAATGATTTCCTTTTCCAGAATCTGAAGACTGGACTCATCCCCAAACTTGAACTAATTCACAGTGTGGCTGTTTCTGAGCAATGATGGGATAGGCAGATGTTTCATGGAAGCCTGGCTCAGGGACAGTGATCAGACTCTTACACATCCAGTGCTCAGCAGCTGCAAGATCTGGAGGCTGGACAAGGCAGCGCCCCCAGGACAGAGAGCACAGAGCTAGCCTTGGGTCTTTAGTGAGACTGACTTAATGCCTGTAGCTTAAAATAAACCACACAAACTTCTCCAAGAGAAGCTGGCTTGTCTCCCCCCCTACACTTTTTTTTTTTTATGTAAAGAGGAAAGCAAGTTCAAGTCTCTCTCCCTACCCCCTCTCTCTTTCTGTCTCTCTCTCTTTGTCTCTGTCTCTCTCTGTCTGTCTTTCACACACACACACACACACACACACACACACACACACACTGAGTTGCAAATATTTGCAAGTGATCAGAAAAAGTTTGGTATCTCAGTGCCACTCCATGTTTTAACCAATTCTAACCCTATATAGTTTCCTACAGTTATGATAAATTCTTCCTTAACAAATGCATATGACTATTTAGAATTCTAAGACCACAATCAATTTGGACAGGCACCAGGTAATTCGATGTAACTTGGTTTGAGGACTTGTTTTTTAATCAGAAAACGAAGCTCCCATTTCACAAACAAGGTAAACCATTTAATGCCCCAATAAGCCATTAAAAGTGTAAGAAGAGTACTATCCCTGTCTTGTTTTCATGACAGTGTAAAAGTGAGTTGTATGTACTTCCAAGGCCAAGACAACCAACATTAGCTATCAAGAATGGTCTTAGGTCAATAGCAGGTTTAATTCTCTGCATAGGAAATAGCTCCCCCTAGTACCTGCACCTACGAGAAAGTTTTTGGGATTCATTTCCACTCTTTAGAGGACAGTCCTCAAATAGGATAGGTTTTATTGATGTCTTAAACATATTGTAAATATCTTCACAAAAATTAAAGGCCAATTTTTACTACCTTCTCTTCATTCCCTTGAAATATAATAATCCAAATCTCAGATAAAATGAAGGTCCTACCCAGTTTCTAGGTCTGTGGATATTTTCTGTTTAGTGCTTGAGCTTCTATTCTATTATTATTATTATTATTATTATTATTATTATTATTATTATTATTATTTTGGGCTGGGGAGACGCAGAAAGTCACGTATGGTATTTGTACTCACTTATGCAGGATAAACTTACTACAATCCACAGACCCAAAGCAACTGGGTAGGTAATAAGAATAGCCCAAGGGAGGATGTATGAATCTTACTCAGAAGGGGAAACTAAATACTCATCAGAGGACGATGGAGAGGGGGAACTTGGTGGGAGAGAGGGTGAGGAGGAGAATAGGGATGCCAATCAGGTGTGGGGAGAGGGGTTTAGGAGAGGCCTAGGAGTGAGAATGGAAATGGATATGGGGGTCATCTCTGGTAACTGGCTGGAGGCCTGGGGCAGGGGAGGATACAGTCTATGGTGTGACCCTAGTTGAGATTCTTGTCAGCAGGGGATATAGAGACAGAAGAAGTGGCCACCTCATGTAGCCAGGCAAGACTTCCAGTGGAGCTTCTATTATTTCCCCCCATTAATTAATTAATTTATTCACTTTACATCCTGATCAATGCCTCTCTCCTCCTGCTCCCTCACAGTCCTCCTTTCCCTTTTTCTCCCTTGCATATTCCCCTACCCTGGCACATCAAGTCTCAGGTTAGTTGATTCTGTTGGTCTTTCTGTGGAGTTCCTATCCCCTCCAGGGCCCTTGATCCTTCCCCCAACTCTTACATAAGATTCTCTGAGCTCTGTCCAATGTTTGGCTGTGGGCTTCTGTATCTGTTTCAGTTAGCTGTTGGGTGGAGCCTCTCAGAGGACAGTTATGCTAGGCTCCTTTCTGTAAGCATAACAGAGTATCATTAATAGTATCAGAGATTGGTGCTTGCTCATGGCATGGGTCTCAAGTTGGGCCAGCTATTGAGTGGCCATTCCCTCAGTCTCTGCTCCATCATTGTCTCTGGATTTCTTGTAGACAGGACAAATTATCAGGGCTGCCTGTTCCATAGCAGGCCTGCTGTAACCTAAGACAACCAGAGGCCAGCGGCTGCCATTAGGGACTACCAGTCTACCTACAGTCCCAAAGGTCTGCTACCACCAGGGACTAACAGGTCAACCAACACCAGAAACAACCAGATGACTAAAGGCCAGTGTAAGAACAGTTTCAACAAAGGCCAGGGCAATGTGGCACCATCAGAACTCAGCTCTCCCACTCCAGCAAGCCCTGCACACCTAAAAAGCAAGACAATGAGCTTAAATGGAATTTTATAAAGATGACAGAGGCCTTTAAAGAGGAATTAAGTAAATTCCCTTAAAGAAATACAGGAAAATACAATCAAACATGTGAAGGAGGATTTTATTCTTTTTTTCTTTTGTATTTATTTATTTATTTTCATTGGATATTTTATTACTTACAATTCTTTTTTCTTATTTTTTTTAATTTTATACTTTATTTACATTTCAAATGTTTTCCCCTTTCTAGGTCTCCCTTTGGAACACCCCCCCCATCCCATCACACCTCCCCCTGCCTCTATGAGTGTATTCCTCCACCCACCCACCCACTCCTGACTTCCCTTCCTGGCATTCCCCTATACTGGGGTATCTAATACTCTCAGACCCAAGGGCCTCTCTCCACACTAATGGCCAACAAGGCCCTCCTCTGCCACATAAGTGGCCAGCACCATGGGTCCCTCCATATGCATTCTTTGGTTGGTGGTTCAGTCTCTGGGAGCACCAGGGGCCTGACCAGTTGACACTGTTGCTCCCTCCATGAGGCTGCAAACTCCCTCAGCTCCTTCAGTCCCTTCTCCAACTCATCCACCTGGGACCCCAAGCTCAGTCCAACAGTTGCTGTGAATTGAATCATGGATATTCTGAACTTTTGGGCCAATATCCGCTTATCAATGAGTACATACCGTGTATGTTCTCTTGTGACTGAGTTACCTTACTCAGGATGATATTTTCAAGTTCCATCCATTTGCCTGCAAATTTCATGAAGTCATTGTTTTTAATAGCTGAGTAGTATTCCTTTGTGTAATTGTACCACATTTTCGTTATCTATTCTTCTGTTGAGGGACATTTGGGTTGTTTCCAGCTTCTGGCTAACATAAATATGGCTTCTATGAACATATTGGAGCATGTGTCCTTATTATATGTTGGAGCATATTCTGGGTATATGCTCAGGAGTGGTATGACTGGGTTCTCAGGTAGTATTATATCCAATTTTCTGAGGGTCCGCCAAACTGATTTCCAAAGTGGTGGTACCAGCTTGCAATCCCACCAGTGATGGAGGAGTGTTTTTTTCTCCACATCCTTGCCAGCACGTACTGTTACCTGAGGTTTTGATCTTAGCCATTCTGACTGGTGTGAGGTGGAATCTCAGGGTTGTTTTGATTTGCATTTCCCTGATGACTAAGGATGTTGAACATTTCTTTAGGTGCTTCTCAGCCCTTCAAGTTTCCTCAGTTGAGAATTCTCTGTTTAACTCTGTTCCCAGATTTTTGATAGGGTTATTTGTTTCTCTGGAGTCTAACTTCTTGAGTTCTTTGTATATATTGGATATTAGCCCTCTATCGGATGTAGGATTGGTAAAGATCTTTTCCCAATCAGGTGGTTGCCATTTTGTCCTATTTACAGTGTCCTTTGCCTTACAGAAGCTTTGCAATTTTGTGAGACCCTATTTGTTGATTCTTGATCTTAGAGCATATGCCATTGGTGTTCTGTTCAGGAACTTTTCCCCTTTGCCTATGTGTTCGAGACTTTTCCCCATTTACTCTTCTATTAGAGTCTATATTATTGATTCTATTAGATTCTATTATTGGTTTTATGTAGAGATCCTTGATCCACTTGGAGTTGAGCTTTGTACAGGGAGATAGGAACGGATCAATTTGCATTCTTCTACTTGTTGACCACCAGTTGAGCCAACACCATTTGTTTAAAATGCTGTCTTTTTTCCACTGGATGGCTTAAGCTCTTTTGTCAAAGATCAAATGACCATAGGTGTGTGGGTTCAATTCTGGGTCTTCAATTCTATTCCATTAATCTACCTGCCTTTCACTGTATCAATACCATGCATTTTTTATCACTACTGTTCTGTTGTACAGCTTGAGGTCAGGGATGCTAATTCCTCCAGAAGTTCTTTTATTCTTGAGAATAGTTTTTGCTATTCTGGGTTTTTCGTTATTCCAAATGAATTTGAGAATTGCTCTTTCTAAGTCTATGAAGATTGAGTTGGAATTTTGATGGGGATTGCATTAATCTGTAGATTGCTTTCGGTAAGATGGCCATTTTTGCTATATTAATCCTGCCAATCCACGAGCATGGGAGATCTTTCCATCTTCTGAGATCTTCTTCGATTTTTCTTTAGAGACTTGAAGTTCTTGTCATACAGATCTTTCACTTGTTTGGTTAGAGTCACACCAAGATATTTTATATTGTTTGTGACAATTGTGAAGGGTGTCATTTCCCTAATTTCAGCCTGTTTATCCTTCCAGTATAGGAAGGCTATTGATTTGTTTGAGTTAATTTTTTATCCAGCCACTTTGCTGAAGTTGTTTATCAGCTGTAGGAGTTCTCTGGTGGAGTTTTTCAGGTTACTTAAGTATATGATCCTATCATCTGCAAATAGTGAAATTTTGATTTCTTCTTTTCCTATTTGTATTCCTTTGACCTCCTTTTGTTGTCTAATTGCTCTAGCTAGAACTCCAAGTACTATATTGAATAGATAGGGAGAGAGAGGGCAGCCTTAGCTAGTCCCTGATTTTAGTGGGATTGCTTCAAGTTTCTCTCCATTTAGTTTGATGTTGGATACTGGTTTGCTGTATATTGCTTTTGCTATGTTTAGATATGGACCTTGAATTCCTGATCTTTCCAAAACTTTTATCATGAAGGGATGTTGAATTTTGTCAAATGCTTTTTCAGCATCTAATGAAATGACCATGTGGTTTCTTTTCTTTGAGTTTGTTCATGTAGTGGATTACATTGATGGATTTCCATATATTGAACCATTCCTGCACCCCTTGGGTGGAGCTTACTTGATCATGGTGAATGATCGTTTTGATGTGTTCTTGGATTCAGTTCGCGAGAATTTTATTGAGTATTTTTGCATCGATATTCATAAGGGAAATTGGTCTGAAGTTTTCTTTCTTTGTTGGGTCTTTGTGAGGTTTTGGTATCAGTGTCTCTGTGATGTCATAGAATGAATTGGGTAGTGTTCCTTCTGTTTCAATTTTGTAGAATAGTTTGAAGAGTATTGGTATTAGGTCTTCTTTGAAGGTCTGATAGAATTCTCCACTAAACCCACTGGTCCTGGGCTTTTTTTGGTTGGGAGATTTTAATGACTGCTTCTGTTTCTTTAGGGGTTATGGAGACTGTTAAGATGGTTTATCTGATCCTGACTTAAGTTTGGTATTTGGTATCTGTCTAGAAAATTGTCTACGTCATCCAGATTTTCCAATTTTGTGGAGTATAAGCTTTTGTAGTAGGATCTGATGATTTTATGATTTTCCTCAGATTCTGTTCTTTTATCTCCCTTTTCATTTCTGATTTTGTTAATTTGGAACTGTCTCTGTGCCCTCTGGTTAGTCTGGCTAAGGGTTTATCTAGCTTGTTGATTTTCTCAAAGAACCTTCTCCTGGTTTTTTTGTTTGTTTGTTTGTTTTTTGGTTTTTTGTGGGTTTTTTTTTTTTTGATTCTTTGTATAGTTCTGTTAGTTTCTACTTGGTTGTTTTCAGCCCTTAATTTGATTATTTCCTGCCTTCTACTCCTCTTGGTGTATTAGATTATTTTTCTTCTAGAGTTTTCAGGTGTGCTGTTAAGCTGATACTATATGCTCTCTCCAGTTTCTTTTTGGAGATACTCAGAGCTATGAGTTTTCCTCTTTATACTGCTTTCCTTGTGTCCCATAGGTTTGGGTATGTTGTGCTTTCATTTTCATTAAATTCTAAAAAATCTTTAATTTCTTTCTTTATTTCTTTTTTGACCAAGTTATCATTGAGTAGAACATTGTTCAGCTTCCATGTGTATGTTGGCTTTCTGTTGTTTTTGTTGCCATTGAAGACCAGCCTTAATCTGTAGTGATCTAATAGGAGGCATGGGATTATTTCAATCTTCTTATATCTGTTGATATTTATTTTATGATCAATTACAGAGTCAGTTTTGGAGAAAGTACCATGAGGTGCTGAGAAGAAAGTATATTCTTTTGCTTTAGGATGAAATGTTCTATAGATCTCTGTTAAATCCACTTGGTCCATAACTTCTGTTAGGTTCACTGTGTGTCTGTTTAGTTTGTGTTTCCAAGATCTGTCTATTGATGACAGTGGGGTGTTGAAGTCTCCCACTATTATTGTGTGAGGTACAATGTGTGCTTTGAGCTTTAGTAAAGTTTTTTTATGAATGTTGTTGCCCTTGCATTTGGAGCATAGATGTTCAGAATTGAGAGTTTTTCCCTGTAGATTTTTTCTTTGGTGAGTATGAAATGTCCTTCCTTATCTTTTTTGATGACTTTTGGTTGAAAGTCGATTTTATCCGACATTAGAATGGCTACTTCTGCCTGTTTCTTGGGGACATTTGCCTGGAAAATTGTTTTCCAGCCCTTTACTCTGAGGTAGTGTTTGTCTTTAACACTGAGGTGCATTTCCTGTATGCAGAAAAATGCTAGGTCCTGTTTATGTATCCAGTCTGGTAGCCTATGTCTTTTTATTGGGGAATTGAGTCCATTGATGTTAAGAGATATTAAGGAAGAGTGATTGTTGCTTCCTGTTTTTTTTATGTTATTTTTATGTTTGTGTGGCTATCTTCTTTTGAGTTTGTTGAAAGGTTACTTTCTTGCTTTTTCTAGGGTGTAGTTTCCCTCCTTGTGTTGGCATTTTTCATCTAATATCCTTTGTATAGCTGGGTTTGTGGAAAGATATTGTATAAATTTGGTTTTGTCATAGAATATTTTGGTTTCACCATCTATGATTATTGAGAGTTTTGCTGGGTATAACAGCCTGGGCTGGAACTTGTGTTCTCTTAGAATCTGTATGAGATCTGCTCAGGATCTTCCATCTTTCATAGTCTCTGGTGAGAAGTCTGGTGTAATTCTGATAGGCCTGCCTTTATATATCATTTGACCTTTTTCTCTTACTGCTTCTAATAGTCTTTCCTTGATCTGTGCATTTGGTGTTTTGACTATTATGTGACAGGAGGAATTTCTTTTCTGGTTCAATCTATTTGGAGTTCTGTAGGCTTCTTGAATGTTTATGTTTATCTCTTTCTTTAGGTTAGGGAAGTTTTCTTCTATAATTTTGTTGAAGATATTTACTGGCTCTTTAAGTTGGGAATCTTCACTCTCTTCTATACCTATTATCCTTAAGTTTGGTCTTCTCATTGTGTTCTGGATTTCCTGGATGTTTTGGGTTAAGAGCTTTTTGTATTTTGCACTTCTTTGACTGTTGTGTCAATGTTTTCTATGGTATCTTCTGCACCTGAGATTCTCTCTTCTATCTCTTCTATTCTGTTGGTGATGCTTGCATCTATGACTCCTGATCTCTTTTCTAGGGTTTCTATCTCCAGGGTTGCTCCCTTTGTGATTTCTTTATTGTTTCTATTTCCATTTTTAGATCCTGGATGGTTTTGTTCATTTCCTTTGCCTGTTTGATTATGTTTTCCTGTATTTCCTCTTTAATAGCTTCTAGGTGTTTCCCTGTGTTCTCTTGTATTTCCTTAAGGGAGTTATTTATTTCCTTCCTAAAGTTTCCTATCATTATCCTGAGAAGTGATTTTAAATCTGAGTCTTGCTTTTCTGGTGTGTTAGGGTATCCAGGGCTCTCTGTGGTGGGAGAACTGGGTTCTGATGATGCCAGGTTGCCTTGGTTTCTGTTCCTTATGTTCTTGTTCTTGCCTTTGCCTTTCACCATCTGGTTATCTCTGGTGTTAGCTGGGCTTGCTCTCTCTGGCTGTGGCTTGTCCCTCCTGCAAGCCATTGTGTCAGTATTCCTTGGAGACCAGCTCTCTCTGAGAGGAATTTGTGTTTGGAGAGCTGTGGTACTGGTTCAGCTCTGGGGTGCAGACAGAAACCAGAAAGATCTTGTCCTCAGCTGTTTCTTGATTCCTGTGTCCTGATGGCTCTGCAAGGGTCCCTCTTGATTGAGGAATTTCAACAGAAGTGGTGGTCTTCCTGTGCTCAAAGGTGTGTGAGCACTTCTGGGAGACCAGCTCTCTCCTGGCACTGAGTATGGAGCCCTGTGTCACAGGATCAGCTCCCTGGCTTCAGAATGAAACCAGAAGGCCACTCCTCAGTCCCTGTGTCCTGAGGGTTCTGGGCAGGTCCTGCTGAGCATAGGTGCTAGCCTTACCCCTCCCACACCCCTGCTCACAGGCTTGTCCACACTCTTTGGAGGGTAACTCTTTCCCTGTGTTATTTGGGTATGGAGTCACCACATGGCATAGACCACAGGGGTTAGGATTTTATTCTTAAAGGATGGCTCTCAGTATGTAGCCCTGGCTGGCCTGGAACTCACTGTGTAAATCAGGCTAATCTCGAATTCAGATATCCACCTGCTTCTGCCTTCTGAGTCCTGGGATTAAAGGAGTTCGTCAGCATACACAACTGTAATTTCACTTTTTAATTATCATACAGACTAACATATCTCCTTATTGGCATCTTCATAATGCTTAGCTTTAATGGACTCCCTTGTTCCTTCCCCCCTCTTCCTACAGCCCAGAATCCCTTTCGCTTTCATATCACATGTGCTCTAATATCTTCCTCAGCATCCACTCTTAAAGCCTCTCCCCCTCTCCATGGATATGGGCTCCTTTATGGTTTCCAGAGAAGAAAACATGTGGGTATTGTTCTGTCTTTTAAAGGCACACAGATACTGTGATGTCTCCACACCATGTTCTGAATCATTCTGAGGACTCTAGAGAAACACTACCCTGGAGGGATTGTAGGTTTTGGTAGCATCCCAACCAAACAGAGCCTAGAAAGGCTCTGTGTACTTGTGGTACACCTGAGGCCTAGAAATCTTTTTTTAATCATGGAAGTCAGAAAGAGACTTGCCATTTACTTAATCTGGCTGATGATGTTCAACAATTAAGAACCAGGGTGGATAAAACACTTACTTTTTGAGTCACTTTTTCTTCCCACCATCAACAGCAACAAGTTTCATTTGGAGAAAGACTAACACTTGAATTTCTGCCAGTAATATGGACCACAGAAAGTTTGGGGTTTTATAAGCACCCCAGGAAAGCACAGACAAAAATGTTCCAACTCTTCCTGGAGTCTACTGACTATCTTGTAAAGACTGATACTAATCCCAATTGTTCTATGCCCAGTCTCAACATCTGGAAAATGTAGGCTATCCACCCACCAAGGTCCCTGGTGCCTAATTATACATACACACATAATACATACATACATACGTACATACATACATACATACATACATACATATTATATAGCATCATTAAGTGCAAGATACGCACATGTAATCTGCATGAAGAATGCCCTCAGGCCAGTCTTGATATATGTCACTTAGTGCTGTTTGGAAAACACACAAATTTAAGATATGAAGGCAATAACTTGTTAATAGATTTGTATCTAGGTCTTCTAGTCTTATCTGTGACTACAACCAAATAAATTCTTAGAGAAACAACAGATGTTGCAGTATCTCCTTCTAAAATGCTTTTGCAATAAATATTCTCTGGAAGATTCCAAACAATCAAGAATAGACAATTAACTAAAGTGAGTCCAGGTGCCAACTTTTAAACAAAAGCAAGAGTAGTCCCTGTGGCAAAGAGAAAACAGGGTTTAAGAATACTAGATATTCATAATGAATACTGAGACAAGTCTACTAATAGTTTCTCCATGTATGTGTACACTGTTTCCTCCAAGATTTGTGGTAAAGTTCAAAAGCTAAATAACTTTGCTTGTCTACATATTCAATATTAACTCCAGAAGAGTGAAGGAGCTGGAAGAGGGGATGTGGGAGAGACGTGCTTTATATAGTCATTTTGAGAGCAGTGTAACCATGGAGTGACAGTGACAGCTAGCCAAAAGTCTACCACTACCCAAGAAAATGAAATGCACTGTGTTTCTGTGATGCTTCAATAGAGACTGAAAAAGCAAAGTTGTTATTCAGTTAAGAGAGAAAATCTAGCAAAAGAGAGGTCTGTGGTAAGATGGTGGATTAGAAGCCCAAATTTGTGAGATCAGACAGAGAAAACCATAAATTATGGTGAAAAGTCACCAAAACAGAAAGGAGGGGAGGGGAGGGAGAGGGGGAAGAGGGTGAAGAGGGAACAAGCTGCTTCTACAGAGCTGCATCCCACCAATGGAGAAACCCTCAAGGTCTGTGATCACAAATTACCAGGAAAGCTGACAGAACTAAAGCCACCACTCACCAAAGAGAGGAGAGGAGAAGAAATGAAGAGGAGAGGAGAGGAAAGAAAGCTATGGACACAGCAATAGGAACAGAGTATGTGAGCGAGGAGCTAAGAGTTCTACAATGCCTGAGCTTCTCCATTGCCCTGAGGATGAAGACAGGGAGAACTCATCAGGATTTAGAAACCTGCAACATCTTGATGGGAGCAATAGACTCTAAGGCAGCACTGATGGTGGATATAGCAGCAGAGGTGCAGCAAGGGAGTCCAGCAGAGAGTGTGCAGCAAGGGAGTCCAGCAAAGAGTCTCAGTACCTATACCCTCCCAACCCACCATATCGAGGACCCTCTATACAGGACCAGACTGCAAGAAGTTGATGGTAAAAAATTGCTGCCACATCCAGGGAGAATTTTTTTAAACAGTTAAATAGCATGGGCTGATACTCCACACTTAGGCACAAAAGCCCTTCCCAAACTGATCCACAAAGCATCAGAAATAGGGTTGTGGTGTGCAATTTGAGAGAAAGCAATTTGAGGCCAGAGAAATCCTTCTCTCTGGAAGGGCATACTGACCTGACTCAACTTGAATTAAAGACACTTGATGTCTACATACAGAGTGTGAGTTTCTTCTTCAAAAAACAATAAAAGAAGTGAGAGAAACTGTCCTATATTAGGTAGAAATATAGACTTAAGGCAAAAATACCTTCTATTTCATTTTAAGGTTCATTTTATTTTAATCATTTTAATGCTTACATTTAATTATGACAATTTTAATGGTTTTTTGTTTATACTTAATTGCTCATTTTAATTGCTCATTTGTGTTAAAACTTACATTTCCCTTATGTCTGTCCTTTCTCTAAACTTAATGTACAGTATTTTCTCTTGGGCTTGGAGAGATGGCTCAGTGATTAAGCCATACTGATCTGCAGAGGACCCAAGTTTGGTTCCAAGCAGCCCTGTTAGGCTTACAACCTTCTGCAACCCTAACTCTAAGGAATGGAGCACCCTTGGCAGTAACTAATACTTCTCCAATTGGACTCAATAAGAGGGGAAACATGCCTGGTACTAGAACCTAGCCAACTACCCAGGCTAGTAAAGTCATATATCTTGGAGGAGAACTTACAGCCATCACTTTACTAAACCATCATAATCTCTAATTACACTCTAAATAGTTATCTTATACCCAGAGATAAATGTCATTCTCACCCCTCATCTAGGAAACTTCTCTTTACAACAGACTGAAACCATTATAAAACAAAGAAACATACTGGTCAAAATGCAGAGTTGCAGAACCCAGTCCCAACTGATATATCTACAACACTCAAGGCTTAAGGATCACTGTAGAAGAGAGGGCTGGAAAGTTTGTAAGAACCATAGGAACAGGAAGTTTATTATGAGATTACATCGCCTAGAAATGTCAGAGAAGCTATCTAAATAAAGTTTCACCAACATGACTGCCCAAACATCATCTGAATAAGGATGACATTTGTAGACATGTTATAGTAGAAGGAATAAATCTCAAGAGGTCTCAAGTCCAGAAAAAGAACTACAGGCAACTAAGGAACGTTGAGGGCAGGAGAAAGTCTTTCCCAGGGAATAACACATCAATTGGTTATCCAACACCAAATAATCAGTTGTGAAAACATAGACATACAAGTAACATTGTGCAGAATGAACAGGTTGCATATAAATGTGCGTGCACACACACACACACAAACAATTAAAGAAAAAGAGACCGTTAATTTGAATGAGAAGCAGGGGTTATACACATTGGCAAGTTTGTAGAGAGAAAAAGAAAGGAAGGAAAATGGTAATAATTATATCGTAATCTCAAAAACATTTAAGTTAAAAATCCTGAACTCAGAATAGAAAGAACATATCTTTTAAAAAAACACGAAAAAGAAAGAACATATCTCAACATAATAAAGGCTGTACAACAAGCTTATAGTATATTAAATAGGAGAGACAAAAAAGTATTTCCAACAAACGGGGAATAAGGTATGTGTCCACTGTCTCTACTCTTATTCAAGACAGTGCTGAGAGTCTTAGCTAGAGCAATAGGACAAGTGAATCAAATCAAAGGGATGCAAATAGGAAAGGAAGAAGACTAAATTTCTTTATTTGCAGATGACGTGATTCCAGGCCCCACCTCTTGCTAAGGAGATATTGGCAATTGATAGTTGCCAAGGGAGGAAGAATCATTCTTTTTAGATGACGTGGTCACTGGTAGAATTCCCAGTGAGTGGCCCCACACCCATGCACAGATGGCCAGCACTAACTGGACTTAGTGGATTACATTTTATCAAGTCATGAATCTGGGAGTGGGGAAGCTGGGGAGGTGCTACATCCTAGGTGGGAACATACTACTGTTGTTTTGATAAGTGGAACATGTTGGCCAAAATATGTAATGTTTATGTTTATACTCCTATATCAGTGCTGCTCTCATCCTTGGTCAGAGAATAGTCTTTGTGGTAGGCAGGGGTTAGTACAGAGACACACAACTGGTCGGAGAGCTGAAAATACATGGAAGTTGAGTACCTAATCCCAGACAGGACATCCTTGCTACTCTCTGCCTGTCGGGGACCATCAGAGGAAGAGGAGGTGGAAAGAATGTATGAGCTGGAGAAGGTGTTGATTATTCATTCAATCTGTTTACTAGTTGTAGGTCTGTCCATAGTATGTAGTTCCATGTGATTCTCTCATGACAAGCTGCATGTTTCTATTCCTTTAGCCACGTTGTATATGTTCTTCAATGTGTGGGCATTGTTTGTAGAACTCATGCTTTTAATTTCTGTGGCATCAGTTGTAAGATCGTCTATCTCCTTTGTTTATATTACTTTAGTACATGTCCTTTAAGATTTTTTTTAACATTTGGTTGTAGATGGGTCAATGCACAATTGGTGGGGGGTCAGTTTTTTCTTTCTTCCATGTAGGTTCCAGGCATAGAATTCAATTCTTCAGGCTTGGGGACAAGAACTTTAATCTCCAGCTCACCAGCCCACATTTTCTATTTTTGTTTACATACTTAGTTTTTTCATGCATCATTCTTGAGTTCACAGAACAGTGGCCCACTCAGATGTGTTTCTCTCTTTGGCCAAGTTACCATATCGGTTTCTCTTTCTAAAAACTATCTTTTCTTATAGTCTGTACATCTGATAAAATAGTTACTCAAGTCTTTGTCTCCTGGATTCCTAAAGGAGATGATTCTCATCTCTGAGGCTAGCTAAGAGATTATTATCCTAAAGCTTGTATTTAGGAGCATGCAGAGTCTCAGTTGTCGTGCTGGTTTTTCAAGTTGGTCCCTTTCTTTTTCAGGGATTCACAATCTCTTGCTCCCCCTTGTGTCTCCTGAGGTTTAGCAAGGGTTTTCATTATGGAATAACTGTCTTGCTATCCTTTGTTCTCAGTGATAACCATGCTTCTAACTTAAGTCAGTTTACTATCACTGCCTAATGTCAAGTGAGAGAGATACAAGCCCTTTGTGTGGGCCTCCAAAAAGTCAGACTCACAGGCCTGCACTCTGATCCCTTCCCTCCTCCTGGTGGAGAAACACTGGGTTCTGGACATGTCCATCATGCTGAACCATATATCACCTCTACTACTTTTTATTCTATATACCCCCATACATCCGTATGCCTGTTCTTCAGCACCCGAATGATACACAATTAAATCAGTCCCCCAGAAATCCTACAAAAAGTCAAACTATTGACCTGATGATGCCAGGACATTGCTTTCCAGTGCCAGTCTGTGATGGTTTGGGGGATGCAAAACCAGTTAAACCACTCAGAGTAGCTGTCCTTGCACCCATGCTTTGCTCTGGATACTATAAATCTTCAGATTCTAGAATTCCCATGAAAGCACCTTCACCCATGTATCATTTAGTTGGTATTCCATGGAGACCAAGAACTGACCATTATGAGCATGTCATTTTACTGACATTATACACACACACACACACACACACACACACACACATCAAACCAATATTTGAACACTTAAAGACTCCACACTCCAAGTATGTATCCTACTAATGAAGATGAAAGAAAAGGATTATTGGAACCCATAAGCTCTAGGAATGATCAAGAAGAGGAGCAAAAGCAGAAGAAATGGCCACCAAACTTCAGCACTGAACAAAAGACCATGAATGGGAAGTCTATGTGATGTAGTAATACAGCTTATCAAAAAAACAAAACAAAACAAAACAAACAAACAAAAAAACCCAAACCAACCAACCAACCAAAAAACACCAAACCAAACCAAACCAAAACAAAACATAAAAACCTTAGGGAGAACCCAGCATCCTTATCCATCCCAACAACACATGTCCTGACAACTAAAGTGAGATTGTGGATTATACCCCAGAAACTTTTGATCTCTCTTGGTACGTTCACAGACTATGTGCTGGACATAAGTGTGGCCATGAAGAAGAATTGCTGGTATTTTCACAGTCAATTCGGGAATCTTCCAATAATCCTATTTCATAAACTTTTATGCCTCTTTTAGTAATGAATTGTCTTGTTTTCCAGTCATAGACACTTAACCAATTGTCCTAGTTAGCGTTCAACTTGACACAGCTTAGAGTCATTTGAGAGGAAAGCCTCAACTAAGATCAAATTTAGGCTTGTGAGGAATTGTTCTGATTATCAGTTGATGAATCAGGTCCCATCCCACTTTAGGCAACATTATCCCTTGGCTGGTGATCCTGAGCTGTGTAAGAGAATGAGCCGACAATCAGCATTCTTCCATGATTTCTGCTTTTAGGTTCCTGCCTTGATTTGCCTCAACGATGGACTGTGACCCAGAAGAAGCCAAATCAACCCTTTCCACCCCATTTTCCTTTTGGTCAGAATGTTTCATCTCAGCATCAAAGTGAAGCTAGAGCATTCAGGGTAATATTTGAACCATGATGTAGGTGGAACACCATGTCAAGAAAGAGGTCAGCATCAAAGTGGTAGGGCTATCCTCCGGTGACTGCTGGCCTCATCTCCTAAAGACTCACTTGTAGAGCAGAAATGATGAGAGCATCCTTTTGTATCTGGAACACTGCAAGGACTCATGTGATGTACAGGATGCCAAGGTGGGTCTGTCTTCCCCACATAAAAGACTCTCTCAGAGCACAAGAAGAGTGAATGCAGAGGAATTTCCAGATGATATTGTGCAATTTTTTTTTTTTTTTTTTGCTTAGCTGATTCTTTCCCCCATCTCAGCTTAGTCAAAAATTTGGGGCATTGATTTCATTTCCCAGAAAATACATGCTTCTTTCCCCAAAGACTGGTCCCTTGGCAGGAGAGAGAAATGACGCAGACACAAAACCTGAAGCAAACTTTGTGTTTTGTTTTGCTTCCTCCTTGTTCCACTCTCGACACCCATTCCTTCATTTAAGGAACTTGGGAAGAGGAAATGTGGGAGTTTGTACTTTCAGTTTGTGTTCTACTCTCTTCTTCCTGTGTACGGTTTACCTCTGCATCCTTTTCAGTGCCAGGTACATGACCGAAGAGTAAATTTTCTGCCACCCTTAACTTGGGGTGTTCTATGCTCTCACTATGGACAACACTACTCTAATGATTCACACTCATGGTGCATAATTACATAGACTCAGTCCTTCAGTGGTGTCTGGAACAGAGCTGAAATCCAAAAGCATTGTTAAGACCCCGTGCCCACAATGTAAGGAAGTACACTAGACTGAGCACTCTCTAAGGCCAAAGGAGTCTGAGTCCCAGAAACATGTACAATAGCACTCAGGCCACTTAGAATCATCCTAATTAGCACTTAATCTTAACAGCCAAAGCCCCTAATGGTTACTGCTCATCAGCCATCAATGAACAGAAATGGAAGAAAACTTAATTCAAAAGTAATTTTACTCTTAATTCAAAAAATATTTTTAGGGCATTACTAGAGCAGTGGCTCTCAACCTTCCTAATGCTGTGACCCTTTAATACAGTTCTTCATGTTGTGATGACCCCTCCCACCATGAAATTATCTCCATTGCTACTTCATAATTGCAATTTTTCTATTGTTATGAATCCTGGTGTAAAGAGCTGTGTTTTCCAATGGTCGCAGGCAAGTCCTGTGAAAGACTGGTCTGCCTCCCTGAGGGGTTGTGGCCCACAGGTTGAGAACTACTGTCCTAGTTTTTCAAGTGTCTAGAGTCTGGTTCGAGGTCAGTCCCCTAGAGTTAAGTTACTTTGCACTGGTTCATTTCTCCCCAAACCCATTCCCCACCCATCCTCCATCGCCCTTCATATTTCAAAAGCCTAACCCCTGGCTCTGTCACCAGCAGTTTTCTTTTCTATTAAACATGGTTCTCATTTCCTTATTTTTATAAACTGGTAACCATCCAAGTTTCCTCTAGGGTCACATTGGGCAATGCAAAAACAAGCCACTTAGAGTATTGCTTTTGGGGCTGTGAACCATTCTTGAACACCAAATGGGTCGGGTCAGGAATTAGCAATAAGCTTTCAAGTCATACTTGGCATGCTGAGTGAAAAGATGTCCTTATAGAAGATAAGGTTGTCTGATTGGCCATATTTGTGTCTAGAAGATTACATGTGATCTGCAATCCTAGCTGCTCTCAATATTGTCACATTCCACTCAATGACAATAAGAAATAATTAAGTCTCTATGTGTCAGGAAATGACAAGTGAGAACAAAATGGGCTCTGGGGTTTAGAATCCTCAGAGTGACAGAGTGTGTTCCATTTCTGTCTCTGTGACCTGGAAGAGTTCCTTGGCTTCATTAAGCCCACTCTGAATATGGGCAGTGCAATCCCACATCTGGTTCCCTGGAATAAAGAAAAAGAACATGAGCTGAACTCCAGCATTGTCTATATGCAGCTAGTCTGTGGATATCCGTGAGTGTGATCATTTGTTTCATGATCTGGCTGCCATCCTCCCTTTTGTGAACCAAAAGATAGCCTTCTTGTCTTTTTGTTTGTTTGTTTGTTGTTTTGGAGGGTTTTTTTGTCTGATAAATGAGAAAAGTGACTCACATATCACAACCATGAAAATCATAATTCAACCTTCCTCACAGAATAAACTGTCACAGACATGAAACACTTAGTCTAGGCAATGTATACAATGATGACTTAAGTCCTGCACTGGCTGGTTTTCTGTCAACTTGACACCAGCTGGAGTTATCACAGAGAAAGGAGTTTCAGTTGAGAAAATGCCTCCATGAGATCCAGCAGTAAGGCATTTTCTCAATTAGTGATCAAGGGGAGAGGGCCCCTTGTGAATGGTACTATCTGTGGGCTGGTAGTCTATAAGAAAGCCAGCTGAGCAATCCAGGAGAAGCAAGCAAACCAGTAAGGAACATCCTTCCATGGCCTCTGCATCAGCTCTTGATCCCCGACCTGCTTGAGTTCCAGTCCTGACTTCCTCTGGTGACGAACAGCAGCATGGAAGTGTAAGCTCAATAAACCCTTTCCTCCCCAGCTTGCATCTTGGTCATGATGTTTGTGCAGGAAAAGAAACCCTGAGTAAGATAAGTACTAAATGTGCAATAAAATTATTTTTACATCAACCATTGGGGACACTCTCATCTGACCCTTGAAGTACATACAGGTCAGGTTACCTAATATTCTGAGGTCAGAGAAATGGAGGTATATGAGTGTCTGCTGAGTTGCTTGGGGAACCGCAATGACAACAGACAACTGGATGCTTTCTATACTGTTACCACCACCACCCTCACCACATGCCCCAACACATATAAACTCAACCTAAACCCAGGGACAATCTTAGATCCTCCAAGGAAATTTGGCTTGTTATTAACTCTGTACCCAAACTGTCTGAATGTGCTTCTCAGTTTTACCTACTTCTACTTGCTCCATTTTAAGCAACTTACTAAGTTTCTCTCTGCTTTTTTTTTGTCTTTGTTAAGTGGGAATATAATAGTCTCCACATAAAAATTACTTTGAATTGTACAGTGTATGTAACATGCCTCACAAGCAGTGGATAGGATTAATAAATATCAGCCATCAGCCTCACTTTTGTTTTCATTTTAGAAAAGAAAAATTTATCACACATCTAATCTGGAGCCCCAAGGCAAAGCTTCTTTTGTTCAAAGACAAAATAATCATATTTTGTTCAGGGGCTTGCTTCAAAGTATCTGTGAGATATTAGTAAAAGTCAAAATATAAATACTCAAGTGACAGAAAAATAAATTCCAATGTCTTTCTCTTAATAGCAGAGAAATGAAAAATTATTTTTTCTTTCCCATAACTCTAAAATTTTTGTAATTATACATAATATAGTCAAGAAAAGTCATTATTTTTACAAATAGTCACATCTGAATTTGTCAGTTGATATGCATATATCACAGTCTTTCTCCTTAAATCCCTTATTCTTACCTAGATTGGTAAGAGCTAAATTGCTCTAGTGTGGTCTTTGCTGGAGGCTCTGTTTAAAGACTGTGTCCAATGATTGGAGAATCTATAAGTGCTGTGTATGCATGTGTTTGAGTGTGCATATGGGCATGTGTATACATGTATGTTTTACTTTAATTTTAATGTATTGCTCTTTCAATTTTTTGAAATGTTTAAGCAAAATAACAAAGTGTACAATTATCCACTCTCAAAACTAATTAAACAATAAACAATCATTTTTATTTCATATATCTAGCTAGTATAAAATGGAATATTATACATAAACGTTCACTTTTCTTTGGTATTCTCTTTCCAGGAAGTTATTATAATGAATTTGGAGGTTACCATTTTTGTTCTGCTTTTATGAGTGGTACTGGGGATTGAACCAAGAGTCCCAAACATGCTGGGCAAGCAAGCTACCACAGAGCTATATTCTCAGTCCTTTGTTAAAATTTTTATATTTTATTTTGTAATTGTTTTGTTTGGCTGTTGAGAGTGGTATTTGTGGTGTTTGAATGAGAATGGCCTCCAAAGGTTCATATGTTTGAATGCTTAGTCCCCAGTTTGTGAACTGAGAAGGATCAGTAGATGTGGCCTTGTTGGAGGAGATGTGTTACTGGGGACAGGCTCACCACCACTCTGCTTTCTCCTTCAACTTGTAGATCAAGATGTAATGTCTCAGTTGTTCTTGCTGCCGTCACAGACTCTAACCCTGTCTTAGTTATGGTTTTATTGCTATGATGACATCCTATGACCATGGCAAGTTTTATGAAGGAAAACTTTTAATTAAGGGTGGCTACAGTTCAGAGATGTAGTCCATTATCACCCTGGCAGGAAGCATGGTGGCATGCAGGCAGACATAGTGCTAGAAATGCACCAGAAAGTTCTATATCAGGAGCAGCAAACAGTGCCACTGGACCTGACTTAGGCTTCTGAAACCCCAAAGCTCACCACAGCAACACACTTCCTCCAATGAGGCCACACCTCCCAATAGTGCCACTTCCTGTGAGCCTATGAGTGTCATTTTCATTCAAACACAATAAACTCTTTAAAACCATAATGGCCAAATTAAATGTTTCCTTTTTTTTTTTTTTTTTTTTGTCATTAAAGTTTTATTTTTTAAAAAGGATCCAAATCTCCAAGCTTTAACAAGAATATGGATTTTTTTTTTCATGCAGTCATCATGTTGGTCTCTGAGTATACATGCACATACACATGCACACACACACACACACACACACACACCTGTGAAACACCACCGCCTATAAACAACAGGACAGTCAGAACAGCCTAGAGTGATCATATCTGTGACATTCTTCCACCCTCTTGTAGCCATATCATATTATTTAAATTGATTTTCATTTTACCATGACTTGAATGACTTGAAGAATAGTTAGCCCCATCATGTTGATATGTGTGGGGCAGTGATCTGGCAGGCAGTCTGGCACACCGGTTGAGCACAGGCAAACTCTGGGAGATCCTGAGAAGTAATTTGCTAGGAACAGGAAATGTTATGCCAAAGCTCCCGGGAGGCTTTTTGGCTCCAGCCACTGTCACATATCATGCCCTGGTAGAGGTGTGTTCACACAGCCCCAAGATGTCCCCATGTTAGTGAGATACCTCGAGGTTCAGCTACGCCCCTTCTCAGTTACTATATCTGCCCCTCCACTCTGGGAGAGGCAAGAGGTACAGTTTTATTCATGCCACTTTCCACATGATGAAAATAAACGCCTTATAATTATGGACTGTCTCTTCATCTGAACCTGCCGTGGGAAGCGAGAGATCTGGCCCTCGATTAATGAGCTGCAGCTAATCTCTCGCTGCTGAGGGAATCCCAGCGCTCCTAGACAGTACCCATTCACCCAATCCTAAGCAGCTAGCCTGGCGCCCAAAGCAGCCGAGACTTGGTCCTGGCGGGAACCCCAGCTGCTCTCCGGTTAACCCATCTGCAGCACCCTGCGGCGACTGCGGTGCCCCGGGCTAGAGAACCCATGGAGACAGCTACCACGGGTCCCTGGGGATGGTCCCCTCCCCCACCCACGGGCAGGGACCACAGAGGCTTCGCACAGCCCCCCAACCTGCCAGTCAGACTGTGGGGGAAAATGTGTGGCCACTTCCCGAGTGTTCTGTCCCACCCAGAGCCACAGTGCCCAGGGACAGGCACATGGGGCTTCATTCTACAGCGCCAGGTGTGTTCCCAACAGGTGTGTGTGTGTATGTGTGTGTGTGTGTGTACACATATATACACATATATGCACACATATATATTCACATATATATACACATGTGAATGATGCATATGTGTATACGCATTTTACAAAAGTTTAAGTTGTGAAGTAGATAGATATACAGGGATGGGATTCCAAAGCCCCCTTATGTGATGAGCTTGGCACACATATGAACAGCCCTTCTCAAGGCTAAGAACTAAGATGTTCACGCAGCATGTGAGTGACTGTCACATGACGATTTGAGAGGACCATATTAAAACATACAGCTAATTCTGAAGGCACAAATTTACAATTCTTTTAAAGATAACAAGACCATGCTGGGGGTGTAACTCAGTCAGTAGAGTGCTGCTTTGACTTGCAAAAGGCTCAGGGTTTGATCCAAAGGATCCATAAGCTGAGTGTGGTTGAGGCAGAAGGATCAGAAGTTCAAAGTCATCCTCAGCTATCTATCAAGTTTGAGGCCATTTTGGAAGGTATATGAGACCCTGTCTCAAAAATACAAAATAAAATAACAATATCCATTAAAGAATATGTCCTTGTATTTTTCACAGCAACTGTTGAACTGAGCATGGGGTCCCAGATGGAGGAGTTGGAGAAGGGACTGAAGGAGCTGAGGGAGTTTGCAGCCCCATGGAGGGAACAACAGTGGCAACTGGCCTAACCCTTCGATACTCCCAGAGACTGGATCACCAGCCAAAGAATACACATGGAGGGACCCATGGTGCTGGCCACATAGGTTAAAAGGAGGGTCTTGTTAGCTGTCAGTGGGAGGAGAGGCCCTTGGGCCTGAGGGTATTAGATGCCCCAGTATAGGAGAATGCCAAGGAGGGAAGATGGGAGTGGGTGGGTGGGTGGGGGAATACCCTCCTAGAGGCAGGGGGAAGGGGGATGGGATAGAGGGTTTCCAAAGGGGAGACCTGGAAAGGGGAAAACTTTTGAAATGTAAATAAAGTATCAAAAATTAAAAAAAAAAAATAACAGAATTCTAAAAGCAATCTCTGGCTTGTGAAAGATACAAGGACATATTCTTTAAATGTTTCCTTTTTATAAGCAGTCTTACTCATGGCATCTTATCTCAACAATGGTGATGCAAATAATGAATTCAGAGTCTCAGGATGCTGCATAGCAACGTTCCTAACCGTAAACTTCTAGTCATTCATTATCTTTCTGTACTTAGGATCAAACTCTGAGCCTCATTCATACATGCTCTGACTAAACTAGTTCCAAGCCTTAGTCCTTGGTTTTTCTTAACCACTAAGCCATCTCTCTAGCCCCAGTCCTTGGTTTTTCTATTTCAACCACATTTCTATGAAATGTGGTTATATTTTAAAAATTTTAGCAGCCAACTTTTTAAAATGTAAAATTAAATTTAATTTATATGTTATTTAGCTAAAGTATCCCCAAATCAAGATGCTATTTATCTTGTATTTGCCATATACAGCTGAGCATGGGGTCATCTAATTTCAAAATATAACTTAAAAACAGAAAAGTTTGGGCATGAGTTAGCGCCTGCGTGGACAATGTCACTCCTAAAGGCCACAAGGAGAAAGCATGGGGTACCTTCCTATGGATTATTGGTTAGGGAGACTCTGGTGTCTCCAAAATAACACAAGCTACTATCATTGCTTGGTCATTGAACATGGTCACATAGTAGAGCCTTACTGGTGAAGACACTGCACACTTCAGCTGCAGGGCACAGAGAAAACAATCTGAAACTGATCAGGAGGTGCCATCCCCACTCATAGCTTTTACAGAAAAAGAAGGGTATGCAGGCTGCATGTGTTCAGTGCTCATGGTGTCTAACTGGTTTTTGTGTGCTTTTGGTTAGATCCATGGACCTGGGCTGCTCTTAACCTTGGACAATTAGTAAATTAAAGCCTGTATTTGCAATAGGCAGAAGTCAGTGGAGCCATGCATAGTGGTCAGACAACTGAGAACATGACACTGGCTACTGAGTCACGAGTGGAACATGTACCTTTATACTTCCATCAACAAGATGCTGGAAATATAACATACTTCACTGTTAGCATGCATGGAATTCTCAAAATCATCCCCCACAAGGATTAAGCAATATTTCAAGAATTAAATAACTTCATGTGCCCAGTGAGTTTCATACAAGGTGCATAATGCTATCTATTCATTTCAACACATAATCATTTACCCATTGTAAATTACTAAACCACCCCCCTGATATACACATACCAACTGATTTACCAGTTCTGTTATTGATAGAGCTTTCACTTAATGATGTTGCTGGGATTTTTTCTCACCACCAATAATCATCTTACAGACATTTCAGTCATCATGTTGCCTGTTATACATATTCAAGAGTTTCTCCTGATGAATCTGAGAGAACAGAATTCCCACTGTGTAGCAGGCATGAGCATCTAGTTATAAGACTGTCATCAAGTTGTGTTCCATCATGTTTGGACCAGTTTTCATTCTTTACTACAAGAGTCGGCAGCATGATTCCACACATCTTTATTCTGAGCTGCAAAGAAGACCTCATTTCCACAAGGCAAATAAACTTGTTTCTTTTTTAAGTGAAATTGGTATTATAAAAATAGTTCCTGCTTTGTTGTTGGTACTAGACAGTGCATGGGAAGAAAGCTCTTAGACTGTGCCTGTGAAGTAGGAACTTCTCAGATGTAAGCTGTTGGTGTTGTTATTCCACTTGTTCTTCAGAATTTCTCTGTGGAACACACAGTGCAGATATCATTACTAGGAACAAAGTATTACTAAATAAGGCCTAACACAGGTTTAGCATCAATCAAACAATACAAGGCATAGCTATAAGAGATTATTTTCCTGTCTACTTCTTATTTTAGAAGTTAAAAAACAGATTTCCCAGGATATTAATTTAATCCCTAATTTGTTAGAATGTCAGAGTCTGAGACCAAATTTTCTTATGTGTAGGCATTACTAGTTGTGAGAATCCAACCATTTCTCAACAAATCTGGAAGGAAATACATAATTAAGACCATAATCAAATTCCATCATTCATGGGAGATACCCTGGACATAGGAGGAGCTCAACCGAATAGAGCAGAGATCAGAAGACTTTCCTCCTATATACACACAGTAGGAACCTCAGTGCTGTCTGGGTCATTATCACCTAGACACCACCACACCATCCAGCATTCCAAGATCATGTCACATCCATTTCAACTAAAGCATGTGATGATGGCCAATATTAATTATGTCTCTATAGTGTCTAGAAGATCTTTACTAAATTAGGTACTAGTTCCTTAGAGGTGATTCTCAAGCTCAGTCACAAGTAAAAGAAACTGGGACTAGGCCGGGCAATGGTGGTGCATGCCTTTAATCCCAGCACTCGGGAGGCAGAGACAGGTGGATTTCTGAGTTCAAGGCCAGCCTGGTCTACAGAGTGAGTTCCAGGACAGCCAGGGCTACACAGAGAAACCCTGTCTGGAAAAACCAAAAAAAAAAAAAAAAAAAAGAAAGAAAAATTAAAAAAAGAAACTGGGACTAGATAGTACCTTGATTTTGGTTACAATTCTCCTTAATATTCTTTCACTGTGGGTATATTTTCTTTTAAGTTTTTAGATAAACTTATGATGGCCATTTAAAGTACTGGTAAGAATGCTCCTCACCAGCAACCCTGCCAATCACTCAAATACACGACTTTGTTGCCATTGAACAATTATCAATATCTAAAAATACCTTATTATTTACGTATTTCTTTCTTCTTCCCTCTACTAAGGATATATATTTTGCAAGCAAGCTCTATTCTACAAGAATAAACAACAAGCTGAGATTAGATCTGTTGGAATTTTTTTTTTAGGGTCAATGCCTGGGGGAGAAAGCCAGGAAGGGGGAGAAGTTTGAAAGAGACATCAGAATGTAAACAAAGTGAGCACTCAGTGAGAAGGAAGGAGAATTATGGCAAGTCAACCAGGTCCAGCCTCAGGAATGTTCAGCAAGACCACCGTGGTCTTAAGGCCAAGTCTCACAAGACTTTCCCTGCCTTCATCAGTGTCTTGTAAGGAAAGAGTAGCCTTGGTAAACTTTCAGTGGATTTCAGAGCACAGAATCTGAGACCCCAATCACATTGCCCACAACATTTCAAGATAAATAGGTCTCAGCTCATGTAATCCACACATTATAAAAACAGAGCTTCTGTTCTCAGAGTTCTACAAGAAGATCCTCAAGACATGCTTGTGGGATGTGTGAATGAACAAACAGGAGTAGGAAGAACATTGCCCAGGGTCACATTGTAGTACTAGCAGGATATGGAAAGTAGGCCCGTCTCCCAGGGCAGTTGATGATTCTACTGCTTCCTGACGACACCCACTCTTTTGAACTCTGACATTGATTACAAACCAAGAATTTTAAATAAATGATGCGTTTGAGTACCTTCCACAAGAAGCTATCCATTAATATACTTTCTCTCTTAGACCTGACATAAAGAACAGGAAAGTTGGGGCTGGAGAGATGACACAGTAGTTAAGAATGCTTGTTGTTTTTTGAGATAACTCAGGTTCAATTCCCAGAACCCACATGACTGCTTAAAGCAGCCTGTAACTCCAGTTCCATGTGATCAGGTGTCCTGTTCTGACCTCTTGGGGGACCAGACACAAACATGATATGCACCCGTACATGCAGGTAAAACCCACCTATATATAAAATAAAACAAATAACTAGAAATGTTTTAAAAGAATGTAGTCAGTGGAAGGATGGAACATCAACCCACCTTCAAAACTTTCTACCCAAGTTTGTTCCTGTCTAAAAGAAATGAAAGGACAAAAATGGAGCAGAGACTGAAGGAATGGCCAACCAGTGACCAGCTGAACTTGAGATCCATCCCATGGGTGGGCACCAAACCACGACATTATTACTAATGCTATATTGTTCTTGCAGATGGAGCCTAGCATGGCTATTCTCTGAGAGGGTCTACCCAGCAGCTGATTGAGACAGATGCAGATACTCACTGCCAAGCAAGCACTGGACAGAGATCAGGACCCGGATAGAAGAGTTAGGGGAAGGACTGAAGGAACTGAAGGGTACAGCAACACCATAGGAAGACCAACAGTGTCAACTAACCTGGACCCCTGGGAGCTCCCAAAGACCAAAGAGCATACACAGCATACCCAGACTAGTCCGAGACCCCTGGCACATACGTAACAGAGAGCTGCTTTGGCCTTAGTGGGAGAGGAAGTACCTAATCCTGGAGAGACTTGATGTCCCAGTGTGGGGCTATACCTGGAGGGGGGCCACCCTGTCAGTGGCAAAGGGGAGGGGAGGGGAGATGAGGGAAGAACTCTTCAAGTAGGGGCTAGGAGGAAAACAACATTTGGAATGTAAATAAATAAAATAATTAATTAATTAAAAATATAAAAAGAATGTCATTTTTTAAATTAAAGAAAAGTTTATCCATCATCACAAAAAATTGTTAAACATTCCAAGTCCAGTCAAACACACACACACACACACACACACACACACACACCATTTTTTTTCAAGAGTATTCATAATGAAGAGAGAAAAACAAAATCCTCTGCCCACTGAGGAACACTGTGATTGAGCATTTCCTCCAGTTCTCTGTAGTAAATCTTATGTAGAAAGGACAATGCTGTGATCAATAAAGTCTTGGGTATTTATATAAAAATGAATGTTATCACAAAGGACAAATATATACATTGACCATCTTATAAAAATGCTCAAAAACAGAAGAGACATCCCCAAATAAGCCTCCTTGCAAGCAAAACAGCCAGAATAGCAGAAACCACAGGGAATCATTTTTAATTTTGAAGCTAATGGCTAAGATCAAAGACAGCAGTGAACTTCTTATCTAAAACATCTTTTTAGAAATTTGGATGATGAAAATAAACAACTCTGTCCTATGTTGTGATCATTTTTCTGAAACCAAAGCAGGGTGGTACTAGTTGTCCATAGATGGAGTCAAAAGCTGTAAGAGAGTAGGGAACAGGCTTAGTTAATTCACCAGAGCCTTACAGGTAGACCAGCCATCTTTCCACAAATAAATCTTCACTGTGAAACCCCAGGACCCTCCTGCCGTGCACCAAGCTCTTTCCTTCTGTGCCCTTGACCTGGTTCCAGGATAGGAAGTAAGATCTCTCTGTACTAGTCTGGGATCTTCACATTGTTTTGATATCAGGGATCAAATTCACTACAGTGGTTTAAGACACATAAGGAAAAATGAGGGGGGAGATGTTTAATAATTAAAAAGAGATGGAATTGGGGTTCGTGTGCCATGGAATATTAGTGTATTTGGCATAGGTGAAAAGTAGGCAAGTGGAGAGAGCGAAGTTGACAGGAATAATTAGAAGTCCTTGAGGGTTCCTACAGAGGCAAGGGGAGGAAGCATGGCTTTGCCTAATGTGGTCATTTCTAATCTTGTTCATGGTAAATCCCCCAACATCCCCCTCAGATTTTCTAAGTCGGAGTCTCTAGGAATGAGGGCTGTCTTTTGGCTCATCTACATCTGGCTGTTGGTTCAATCTTAATCCTAGGCCATCAATCACAAAACATTAATGTGAGTTTCTGCAATAACTTTAAAAGTATTTCTTAAGACTTAATTTATTTTATGTGTATAAGGGATTTACTTACATGTGAGCATGCATACAATGTGTGTGTCTGGTGTCCACAGAAGTCAGACAAACACAGGTTTAAATCTGCTCAAACTGGAGTTATAGATCGTTGTGAGCTACCCTGAGGTGTTGGAATTGAACCTAAGTCCTCTGCCAGAGCAGCAAATTCACCAAGCCCACCTCCTCCTGTAGTTACTTTAGAAGGCTTGTCTTTACCACTGGTTTTTAATGTTTTTATTTATTCTTTAAGGATGTCATACAATTTATTTTGATCATATTTTTTTCCTCCCCCAACTCTCCCCGGGCCCTCTACCGCTCCCCCTACCCACCCAACTTCATATTAATTTTCTCTCCTTCAAAAACAACCACCAAACAAACAGAACACTGGAGTCCAGGTTGTACAGCCACTCCTGAGTGAGGGGCCTGTCCTGGAGTGTGGTTGGTACACTCAATGTTACTTCATTGAAGAGAACTGCTTTTTCCTCTCCCGGTAGCTGTCAATTACAAGTGGCTTCTTGTCTAAAGATATGACTCAGTGCTGTTTCTGGTTTGGAGCTGTTTGATTTTGATGTCTCTTGGTATTATGTTCATCGTGTTTGTTCATCATGTTGATGTGCTTAGGGATAACTGGGCTTCTTGGGTCTGTACATGACAGACGTTAGCAAATCTGGGCAGTTTCAAGTCATTATTGACACTAGGAGGTTCCTGTGCCCCCCTTCCTCTCCTTTGGGTTATCTATTCTCAAGTATTTGACCATTTAAATTGCCCCACAGAACATTTAAGCTCCATTCACTTCACCATGTTCTTCTCCTTCAGCTTTGTTTTTAACAGTTTGTATTAAATCCCATTAAACTGAGATGCCTGTGAGTTCACGTGCCTGCTCTTTGATTTTTGATTTGTAGTTAATCCCTGTCAGTATGTTTTTAATCTCAGAGGCTGAAGTTTTCATTTCTAAGCCTTTATTTGTATTTCTCACGTGTCTAACTTTGGGAACATAGGAAACACATCATGAAACCTGCTTGCGTGCACTCCCTGTTTTTATTCTAATGCCAATGTAACTTCTTGACTTGCTGGGGTTTTGTTTTCTTGTCCTTGTTTTCCTGACTATCTTTATGCCTGGTAATTATAATTATATTAAAGCCTTTGGTAGTTTCTTTCCTTGGATTCTGGATATTTTTGTAACTCTGTAAATATTGAACTTCATGGAACATTTAAATTACATGGAAATTGGTCTTTGGGGTGTGTTTCTCATTATTATAATGCACCAGTTAGAACCAGAGCCATGCTGATCATATGTCTAATTATTCTTCATGACTGAGGCAAATCTCTTCTTAGCTCATTCTCCATGAATTATTCAATATTCTCAATGTGTCTACATTTGTGTGAGCACAGAGAACTCTTTCTGCTGGTACATTTGTGAACATTTCCCTAACACTGAGTGGTTTCTTAAAGTACATCTGTTGATGAGTACATCAACAGGGCTGGGCTATGACCACATGCTGAATTCATTCCAAACTTCTCTAATTTCACATAAATCTTAAATATAGATTAATATTAGGTACCCATTCCTAAGTGTGACAAAGTTTCTAACAGAAACTTGGGGGAGGGAGAATATATTTTGGTTTATGATTTCAAAAGGTTCCATCCACTATTGCTTGGCCCATGAGCTTGAATAGAACATCAGGATGGAAGAGCATGTGGCAGATAATCTTTATCTAATGTGGTCAGAAAGCAAAGAAAGACAGATAGGAGTCAGAGCAAGGCAACCTCAATCAGTGACTCTCCACCAGTGATTTTACTTCCCTTGGAGCTTGCTGGAGGTCTGGGGGTCTTAGCAAGAGAGCAAAGTCATTATTGTACTCTTGACAGAAGAACAGTTTTTCACCTGGGAAGGGCATCATCATCCACTGAGCATCCAAGTTTGGAAGGATTGTACAGGAGTGGTAAGGGGGGAAGGGCACCTGCCTATCCATCACAGGCAGCCAAATCAATCCTAGTGACCAGGGTGATTAGGTGATAGCCAGATTAACCTCACACACCCTAGTAACCTACTTCCTCCAGCTAGATCCCACCTTCTCCAGTTCCTGGAACCCCAAAACATCACCACTAGCTGGACCCCAAACCCCAGTGCATAAGCCTTTTGGGAGGTACACTTAATATCCAAACCATAACAAGATTCATCACTAAGGCAATGGCTTTATGATTAAATTCTTGATGACAGATTCTCAATCCACCAATGTATTTCTTGGTATAACTTTAAGTACAGATAAACTCTTTGCTTTCATATAAAAGATCATTCTATTATGCCTCTTTGCCCTGGATTTCAAGAGAAATTATGGTCTGCTAATTTGCAAAGTCTGCAAGCTGGAGTTTAAGATTTGCAACTGAAGATCTTGAGGCAATAGAAGGATTTGGTAAGATTTGAATTGCAAAAAAGAATGACCAGAGACAAGGAAGCTATCAGAAGGGGAAGTTCTAGACCTATAATGGCAATTTTCATGGATGTCTGAATTATCTCACTCACCTACCCTCAAGATACTCAGTTTAAGCTTTGCTACTGATCAGATTTCCATTTCAGAAATTTACTTTTGTTTTAGGTATATAAATCTGAACAACCAATGGCACATGTTGAAAATAGAGGCTTTCCAAGGAAGATCAATTACATTCTGATTTAATATTTCTGGAGAATGTAAGAAACAGAAGTACTTTTTTTAAAAAAAATTGAATATTGAACACTGAATATGATGGGACCTAGAGACTAAAAGAACAAGAGAGTCTCAAAAGTTTAAAACAGGAAACATCTAGTTACTTAATAAATTGTGTTCCATTTCTAAAATATTTCTAGAGTATTGTACTCATGTGTTTTTAAGGGATTCAAAAATTGTCTCTTTCTGAAAACAAATGGAGGTTCCAGAGAAATTCTCTATAGACATCTCTGTGGTTCCTGAGGTAATTCTCACCACCCTTCAACAAGCATCATGGTTTGATACACCCCTAAGCACAGAGAAGATCCATCCAGCTTCATAGATCTTCTTCTGAAGTATGGGGGATAATCAAATAATTTCAACACAAAAAATATAAATAAAAATTAAAGCAAAAATAGAGGTGAGTGAATGGGAAAATCTCTAATTAATGTTTGCAGTGAGGACATTGCATCTCTAGTACAACAGCAGAATTCTTTGGGAAGACAAAGAATGAATCAATGCACAAGAGAGCTTTTCATAAAAATAAAATTTAAGCAAAAGTAAAAGAAATGATAAAAATTGAAATGTAAAATACAAAGTTGTGAGCATTTTAGAAAGCACTATAGCCAAAAGTCAAACAACAACAAAAAAAAAATAGAAAAGAAAAAATATTTTTAATGTAGACAATCAAGCAGCCAGAAAACTCAACATTTAATTAATAAGAATTACAGCGGGATAACCTAAAATTATGTAATAGCTAAAGTTCACAGTAGGACACAAGTTTCCAGAATGAATGAATTTCCTATGTCACCTACGATTGGGAAAAAATCACCACGGAATATTACAGTAAAATTTCAGGTGCTTACATTCCTTAAAGAAATCAAACAAATGAACATAAGTAGCCATAGCAGGCAGCAAGCTGAGAAAAAACAGGAAAGACACCAGAGTTCTTCAAAGACATGAAAACCAAAAACAACGAGTGCATTTTGATGTCTGGTGCTCAGGATGCTGATGATGGTGTCAGGGGCCAGAAAGAGCTTAGGTTCCTCGGGCCTGGAGCTGCAGGTATATGCGAGCTGTCACACGGGTGCCTGATGAAAACCACACTGGATTGTAACAAAAGGACTCATGACTGGAAAGAAAGGGGAGAGGAGATCGGAAATAGGAAGGAGGAGGAATAGAAGAGGGGAAATGCAAGGAAAGATGCTTTGGATAGAGAGAACAGAATTAAAATGGTTTTTGTTCCTTTTGCATCCATCACTAAACTTGGGGACTATTACAATTATACATCTATTATACAAACAGGTACTATGCAGAGTTCCCAGAGAGAAGCTGTTAGCGCAAAGCTGATGGTTAGAGCTCAGTGATGTAGATAGGATAAGATGTGTTACGTCTGGAGACAAATTTTCTCAGGCCACCCTGACCCCTCTTCATAGCCATCTGCTTCCTATCTTCGTATGTACTAATAGATCCATAGCTTCCACCAACCAAAAGCTAGGGATGTTACCAGGTAACACCAAAGCCCATAGATGAGATTTCCCTGCTGTCCTGTGACCTGCCTAGCTAATGCTTCTACTGATTTGAAAGGTATCTCGATTTATGAATTTTTTTGCTCTGTTACTCTAAAACATAGAACTGTCGCCACGTTGGAACATGGTGTCTGGGTCTGTGTTCCTGGACCATGGTCACTCATATTTGGTCTTAGAATGTTTGTCTTTGAGGTGCAAGCTGGTTCTTATGTCAACTCTACACACACACACACACACACACACACACACCCCTAGCAAAAGAAAGTATGAGGATGAGGTGGTGATAACGACAAATGTAATTAACATGAGAGAAACCATCAAAGGCCTCTCTGCCGCTCATGAGTGAACACTACTTAGAACAGTTGAAGCAAGACATGTCCACCCGATGGAAAGGGGTACGTGACGTTGAGGGTCAGAATGAAGGGGGAACAATAGGGAAGAGATATAGGAAAGGCAGGGCGATCCCTCATCTCTGCAACATGGATGCACCTGGGTATGTCTACAGAACATTGGCTCTAAGGACAAGAGACCAAGCACAGAACTTCAAATATGAAGACAAATGGAAGAGGTCCGGATTAGAGTAAGAGTGGAGCTGGGGAATGATTTTCCTTTGGAAACCTCATAGAGCTATTTAACATCTTAAAATGTGAATTTATAATTTAAATCAATGTACCTTATAGGAATGGAACTGAAAGTGTGTGTGTGTGTGAGAGAGAGAGAGAAAGAGAGAGACAGACAGACAGACAGACAGACAGAGACAGAGAGACACAGTGAGACAGAGATAGAGGAGTGTGTATGTGTGTGAGAGACAGAGAGACAGAGAAAGACACAGAGACACAGAGACACAGAGACACAGAGAGAGAGGCGGGGATGGGGATTTATTAACTTGGTCTTTAGGGCCAGGTGTCTCAATAGTTGTTTCTCACTGTGGGGATGACAGCTGGTAGTTCCCTAGTCCACAAGGCTGGGTGTCTCAGTGGTCCCAATCCCTGAAAGTTTCCTGAAGAACCACTGTTCCCTGTTCCTGATGAAAACCTGTAAACACAATGAGTTCTGCTGTCAATAAAGGAATCATAGTCACAAGAAGAGTAAGTCATGCATGACAGGGGATGGGCAAGGAATGGATTCCGAAGGGACAAAATGTAGCCATGTAACAAAACAGAGCATCACAAAAAAGCACATTGTCTCCAAGTGTAAAAGGTGCAGGAGCCGTGGGAATGGGAATGACTGAAGCATGCCCAGAAATCTCATGGCACAGGCCAGTGGAGCTTGTCTTTCTCAGCCCTCTGACTTCTGCTCCCAGGAGAGTCTTTCTCTTTCTTAATGAACTGTATCTATTTCTATCACTATTCATGTGCACCTGACACAATTCTTTGTTTTGGGACACAAGAACCTGGAGATATTAGTGGAAGTCCGCTGCATTCTGCTCCATGCCTACACTACTGCCTGACTTAGAACAAACTACTGCCTACAGATGGGAAGAGAAATGTGTAAGATAGAAAAATACAACTCTACCGTATGTAAAGTGAGAGATTTATAGATATGCTCTCACGTGTGCTCGTGCATTGGCGGAGTGGGGAAGAGAGAAACAAGCTACCCCTTAGCTTAGTCCAATGAATATATAAACAACTGTGATTCACACAGAGTCATTGAGTGCTGGCTAATCATCTCTTACTATGTTATAAAATATCCTTACCCTGCTTTGGTCCAACCCTGCACCCTATGGAAAGGGGATTGATTAGAAGTAAGAAGATTCTCTGCCTCTCCCTTTGCTTGAGTGTCTCACCCTAAGGCGCTTTGGATGATCTCACGCTAGCCAGAGACTAGGCATCCAACATTCCTTTTACTGATTATTACAGAAAGTTAAGTGCCAATCTTCAGAGCAATCGGCCCCTCTGCTTTGTACTGGCTTCCCTTCAGGACAGAGGTCCTTAGCTCCACTGCCAATCTGCTCTTGCAATTCCTCTCTTGCCCATCTGCATTTGATCTGCAATATATTTTGTTGCTCATTTTCTGGTAGGAATATTTTAAAACTTAGACATTTGTTGTTGTTTTTTACTGCTTCTTTTGGGAATTTAATTCTTCCTCTGAAGGTATCATCTTTTCTACTATGCAGAATTTTTGCGTGGATTACTCTGTCACCACAAAAGTTTCTGGCAATCTCTCTTCTCCATTTTAAATGCAATCTGCCAGCTGCTGCTTCAAATTGGATTCTTAGGGTTAATAATGGTATCATTTCAATCAACCCATTCTGTAGAATAAGCGTTCTCACAGCTCCAGTCTGAGTGGAGACTTGGCTCTCTTTTAGACTCTCATTCTTCCTCTCTCCACTCCCTCCATTCCCCCTTCTTTCTCTCTCTGTGTTATTTTCTGTTGCTTAGATTTAAAAGGGAAATTGCTGATTTATTTTGAACCTACATTTTTTGCAACTATCTTTAAGTAGCTATAAAATACGTGAGACAGACTAAATTGTGCTCAGGACGGGGATGTGGATCAATTGTTAGAGTGAAACCCTGGGTCCAATCCCAGCATCATCATGCATACCTGTGATCCCATTAGGTAGGTGGTTTTATCCTGGAGGGACTGAGCAATAGGTTTCAAAATATAAGACACAAAGAGTAACAGATGGCTCCGTGCAAGTACTGAAACAGAGTCTAAAGATGTGGGGATGGTCAGGAGGGAGAACAGTGGCCGTGCTTGGTTCTACTTGGACTAGATCAGTGAAAGTCCCAAAGAGAATGAAAGGGACCGTGGGGGAGAGTGGCCATACTAGCTAGGTAATTTTATTAGAAATGTCACATTCCCTATCCAGGGAAGCATGCTTAGAGTTCTATTTGCTTTTCTTCTAGAAGACTTGTAACTCAGATGTACTTAAACCCCCGAATATATTTTTGCATCTCACATACTTACTTACAACAGACTAAACGTCGGGTATAATGGACTTCTAAGAAGAACACTGTCCTTTTCTAGAAGTGCCCATCCTGGGGGAGACAGATCAAAGGTGACAACAGAAGAATAAAAATAGGACCCCATGTGAGTGGAAATTTCTACTTTCTTTGGAGACTTGGTTATGTCAAATGTAAGGTGGTTCTTGGCCATGTAGCTTGTTAAGATCTAACAGTGATACATGCTATACGAAATCCTGTCTTTAAAAAAGAAAATTAAAATCTTTTCCAAAAATTGAATTGTCCCATGTGCCTCAGAAATGACTTTTAATTTCCCAGTTGCACCACTTGACTACTTGATAGGTAAAAATCAATCAGTATCTTTCTGCTGGAGATGGGCTCTACAAGTTCCCTCTCCCCACTGTTGGGCATTTCATTTAAGGTCCCTCCCTTTGAGTCAGGTCTTTGGTACATTCTGGAGGGTCTCCCCACCTCCTACCTCCTGAGCTTGCCTGTTTCCATCCTTTCTTCTGGCCCTCAGGGCTTCAGTTCTTTTCCCCCACCCAATACCTGATCGGGTTCCCCTCTTCCCCTTCCTGTCCTCTTTCCTACCCAGGTCCTTCCCCTCTCTCCCTCCCTCCCCCCTCAGGTGATTGCTTTCTTTTCCCTCCCAAGTGGGATTGATACGGCCCTTCAGCTTGTTAAACTTTTTGAGTTCTGTGGACTGTAACCTGGGTATTCTGTACCTCTTTTTTTTCTTTTTTTTTTTTTTTTTCTTTTTTTTTTTTTTTTGCTAATACCCACTTATTAGTGAGTACATACCATGCATGTCCTTTTGGGTCTGAGTTACTTCACTCTGGCTGATATTTTCTAGTTCCATCCATTTGCCTGCAAAACTCAGGATGTTCTCACTGTTAATAGCTGAGTAGTATTTCACTGTGTAAATGAACTACATTTTCTATATCCATTCTTCTGTTGTGGGACATCTGGGCTGTTGTCAGCATCTGACTATCTCAAGCAAGGCTGCTATGAAAATAGTGGAACACATGCCCCTGTGGCATGGTGGGGCATCTCTTGGGTATGTGCCCAAGAATGGTATAGCTGGGTCTTCAGGTAGATCTATTTCCAATTTTCTGAGGAATCTCCAGATTGATTTCCAGAGTGGTTGTGCCAGTTTGCAATCCCACCAGCAATGGAGGAGTGTTCCTCTTTCTCCACATCCTCGCCAGTATCTGCTGTCACCTGAGGTTTTGATCTTAGCCATTCTGATTGGTGTAAGGTGGAATCTCAGGGTCATTTTGATTTGCATTTCCCTGACCACTAAGGACTTTGAACAATTCTTTAGGTACTCCTCAGCCATTCGAGATTCCTATGTTGTGAATTCTCGGTTTAATTCTATACCCCATTTTTGATTGAGTTGTTTGGGTTTTTGGTGGTTAGCTTCTTGAATTCTTTATATATTTTGGATATTAGCCCTCTATCAGATGTGGAGTTAGTGAAAATTTTTTCCCAATCTGTAGGTTGTTGATTTGTCTTATTGACAAATATGTCCTTTGCCTTACAGAAGCTTTCCAGTTTCATGAGGTCCCATTTATCAATTCTTGATCTTAGAGCATGAACCATTGGAGTTCTGTTTAGGAAATTTCCCCCTGTGCCAATGAGTTCCAGGCTTTTCCCCACTTTCTCTTCTATTAGATTCAGTGTGTCTGGTTTTATGTTGAGGTCCTTGATCCACTTGGACTTGAGCTTTGTGCAAGGTGACAAATATTGGTCAATTTTCATTTTTCTACATACAGATGGCCAGATAGACCAGCACCATTTATTAAAGCTGCTTTCTTGAGCTTTCTCTCCTTTCAGACTCTGGGCAAGGAAACAACAGAGAAGGTCATGTGGCTTTGGTTCCTGTTGGCATTTTCTTCTAAAACATGGCCTTGAACTACAAATCATGTGTGCAGGGCCTTCTCTTGGAACTCTACCCACCATCTGCTAAACTCTGTCACTACTCCCTTTCTTCAAATGCTCTCCACGACCCCACATCTCTCAAGGCAATCTTTCAAAGTCACGTGTCTGTGTTCCCAACTAGATGGAGAAAATCATGAGCTGTCTTGACCACAGTTGTCTTTCTGGGATAATTTTTAGGTCTCTTTCCCTGTGAAGAAAAGTAAGGGGGTCCCTGCATCCCCAGCTGCCAGCCTCTCCTTTTTTTTTTTTTTTTTTTTTGATCCTTCTATTCCTTGTGCCTACAGGTTAGGGGTCCCTAGACTCTCACCTTCCGTACTGACTTTTGTTCTCAGTGCCAACAGGTTAAGAATCTCTGGGCCCACCCCCAGCTGCTGGCACACACTACTGAAGCACTAAAGCTTCCAGTAAGTACAGGGAAGGAAGGGATCCAAGGGCCCTCAGCCTCTTGTAAACACTTCTGTCTCCAAGATCCAGGTGCAGAAAACTTAGAGGTCCACAGATCTGCTATCTCTAACATACACACTTTTCCCCTTCTGGCACCTGATCCAGACAAGTAATGGCTCCCAGAACCCTGTTCCTCTTGCATCCTTTGGCCACTCAGTGTGCCATCCCAGTCACACAGAGCAGAGGCCCCTGGATCTCCCTCCCTCCCTCCCTCCCTCCCTCCCATTTCCCACAGTGCACATCTCACTCTTGGGGCACACACACAGTGTTCCAAATGCACTCTTGCTTGTGAAGTTGGTGGTTGTAGGATCCCAGTATTGACACTGTCCCAGAAGACTTTATAAGGCCTGGCTCCAGTGATCATATGGCATATAAAAACACTGCTCCCAATACAAAGCCCTCCTCCACCACCCTGACTCTCCTTTTTGAGGCCAGAGGGCATGCCATTCTCCACCAAGTTGAAATCATCTTCAATCAACCCTTCCAAAGACAATGATTGCCAAGCCTCTTCAAATGAAGTTAAAGTCACACTGAATCCAGCCAAGATCCATGAAGCAATAGAAATCCCAAGCACTGAAACAAATGTTCACTCAACTCAGGTGTCCTCGAACATCTCCACAGACCAGCTGAAGATGAGAAAATCCCAGTGAGAAAACACCAGGAACACGAAAAGCCAAAAGGAAATGCCTGCCAACCACCAGTCCCATGAGAATGGCAGCCAACCACAAGGAATTAGACAAAACTGAAGTAAGCCAGAGGATCCAATTAATTATTAAGGATTATAATTAAGAATTATTTTTATATATTTTCAAATATTTTTTTAAAGAAGATAAGAAAACAAATGTGTGAATGATTTCAAGACGAATTCCAAGAAAAGTACAATCAGCTGAATGAGATAAGGAAGTCGATTAAAGCTGTGAAAAGGAATTCAACAAAAAAATTGAAACCTGAATAACAACAAAACTGAAATGATACTAGAAACGAAATGTTCAATAAGACAATTCAAAATCTCACTAATACCATGAGTCACAAGGAGGACAGACTATTGAGGTTTGAGGACAAGGTATAGGAATCAGATCACTCAACTAAACTCAATGACAAGTTAAAAGGAAGACTCCATATGTAAACAACATACAAAATCTCTGGGACACTGTGAAAAGACCAAATCTACAAATTATGGTCACAGATGGAGAAGAATCCAATGCCAGAGGCATAGACATTATTTTTAATACAATCATAGGAAAGATTTCACCCACATGTAGGGAAAGAGGCATACTGAACCAAATAAACAGGATTAAAAGAGAAACCCTCTATTCAATATCATAATTAAAACATTAAATAAATAAATAATAAAAACATTGACAGCTGCAAGAGAGAAGGCCCAAGTCAGACTCATTGGAAGAATAGATGGTTTCTCAATGAATATTGTAAAAAAAAAAAAGCCAGAAGATCTTAGAGCAATGTATATACTTCAAGCCATGAAAGATCAGAGAACCAACAGAGTACTATATCTAATAAAACTATCAATTATAATTGAAGGATAAATGAAAATGCCCCATGATGAAAGCAACATAAATCAACTTATTTGTACTAAAATGGGTCTATAGAGGACACTGGATGAAAGCATAATTCAAATAAAGAAGAATGGCAAACACATTCAAGATGCTACAGAAAATAATAAAATAAGCCAAGATACTTGTCAATCAAATGAAAACTAAGAAAACTCACAAAGCCAACAGAATAGCATTAATTAATATACACATTTCAATAACTCTGAGTATCAGTGGTCACAACTCCCCAATTAAAAGATGCAGGCTAAAATACTGGGTCAAAAAGCAGGATTCCTCTTCATGTAGCTTCTAAGAACATATTTTACCACTAAGCACAGGATATACAAACATATTCCAAAATAAATGGAAGAAAATGTTTCCAAAAGGAAGGAATTACTATTCTGGTATGTGACAAAATAGATGTCAAATCAACACATGTCAGAGGAGAGAAAGAGGTCATTTCACACTGATTATGGGAATAAACAACCAAGAGGAAACTATCATTCTAAAGAGATATACACGAGGCACAAGGTGTACTCAATTTCACAAAACAAGTGCTCTTAGGCTTACATAGGTTAATCCCAACATAGTAATTAATAGTAAGTGACCTTAACACTCCACTCCCCAATAGATCAATCTAAAGAAACAGTGAAAATAAATGACCCAAATTGATTTAACTGACATCCATGGAACATTCAACTAAGATAATACAAAATATTCAGCAGTCCATAGGAAATACTCTAAAACTGGCAGTGTCTTAGAACATAAAGCTAGTCTTAAAGAATATAGAAAAACTAAAAGCTCCCTGAGTTCTATCTGGCTGTAATGATACAATGCTAGAAATCAATGGCAAGAGAAAACACAGAAAATACACAAACTCATATAGACTAAGCAATGCAATATTTAACAATGTCTGTGTCATGAAAGAAATCAAAAAAGAAATTCAAAAGTTCCTAGACTCAACTTAGCAAAGCCTATGGGGCACAATGTAGGCCTTGTTAAGAGGGAAGTTTATAACTCTAAGTTCCTATATTACAAAATCAGAGATCTCAAATAAATACTTTAATGATATAACTCAAGTCCTTGGAAAATCAAGAACAAACCAAACTCAAGACTGGTAGAAAGGAGATAATAAAGATCAGGGCCAAAATGATGAAACAGAAACCACAAAATTAAATCAATGAAAATAAAATGAATTAATTATTTCAAAAAGTAAACAAAATTGATAAACCAAATTGGTTAAATTAACCAAAAGCAAGAGAGATGAAAAGGAAACATTGTAACACACTAATAAAATCCAGAAAATAATGACATATTTTTTTTAATTTTTTTTGATACTTTATTTACATTTCAAATGTTTCCCCCTTTCCAGATCTCCCCTTTGGAACCTCCCTATTCCCTTCCCCCTCCCCCAGCCTCTATGGGGGTATTTCCCCACCCACCCACCCACTCTCGAGGGACATATTTTTATAAAGTATATTCTGCCAAATTGGAAAATCTATAAGAAATTAAAATTTTAAACACTTATGTACTATTTAAAAAAAAAAAACCTGAAGAACATACTTAAAAATATTTTAAACTCAATTCAAATGGATCAAGGACTGTGAATTAATACTTTAGATATGCAGAATCTGGTAGAGGAGAAAGTAGGGAAATACACTGGAATTTATAGGCATAAGAAAAGATTTTTCTAAACAACTCTAGTAGCACAGGCATTAAAAACAAAAACTGAAAGATGGGATGACTTGAAACTAAGAAGCTCCTGTACAGCAAAGGACATCATTGTTCAAGCAAAGAGACAGCATACAAAATGGTAAAACTCTCATAAACCAGCTATACATCTGACAGGGTGTCAGTATCCACATTATAAAAAGAAGCAAAAACAAAAACAAAACAAAACAAAAACAAAAACCCTTAAACATCATTAAAACAAACAGTAAAATTTAAAAGTGTGGCGTATCACTCGCTGAGGACTAGCTTTTCTTGTGCCAGAAGGTACCATGTAAGCTTCCAGAGGAGGAAGGCAACCAACAGTCCTGCTCAGTTGTGATGCCCATGAATCACATCAATGACCAGCATGACACAATAACCCTAAGGGTGCAGTAGTGGCACACATACCTTGTCAGTAACAGCAGTTTCCTAATTGAACCACGGACCTGCTCAACATGATGGAAAACATGCCTGGTGCTGAAAATGGGCTAACTACCCAGTGCTAGTGAGGTCATGGGTATTGGAGAATCTGCAACCACTAATGATGGACTAATACACTAGTCCATCATTACCCCTAACTACAATCTGTTAACATGTGTCCTTATACTCACAGAGACAGATAATCTGTACCTTTCATTAAGGAAACTTCTCTTTGCACCAGAGACCACTACAGAAAGCCACAACCAATCAAATTGCATGCTGTGGAACCCAGCCCCAAATGAATGCATCTACAAAGCATTCCGGCATCTAAGGCTAAGGGAACATTGCAGAAGAAGGGATGAAAAGATTGTAGAAGATCAGGGAGTTTACTCTGAGATTGTGTCTCCTAGTAACATCAGGAGCTGTACCTGTAAAGTCACCAACATGATGCCCAAACATGAGCAGGCCAATGATGACATCATTTAACGTGACAAGCTGGATGAAGAAAAGCCCACAAGGCTTCAACCCTTCAAGAAAACTATAAGCAACCCTAGGGAGAAACAAAAAAGGAAGGCTAGGAGCAGGAGAGGTGGCCTTCCCCAGGGAAGAACACACTGATTGGCTGTCCAGTGCCAAACAATCAGCCCTGAAAACATGCATCCAATAACATTATTTGGACTGAACAGGTCAAGTTCATATTCATATACTAATAGTATATATTAATATGAATATATTATATAAATAAATATATATACACGTGTGTGTGGTGTGTGTGCATTAAGTAACAATTAGTGAGAACAGAGGCCCTGAATTCAAAGGAGGGCTGGGAGTGGTGTATGGAAGAACTTGGAGGGAGGAAGGAGAAAAGAAGGGCTGTAATTATATTATAATCTCTAAAATAAAACGGGGAGCTGAGGTGATTAGAGGGACAAAGAAATTCTTAGAGGACTGGGTTTCAGAGACAGGTAAGTTTTATATAAGGGCCCGGGACTGCATTTTAAACTCTGTTTACCAATTTCCTTTAATAACCTTCAATAGAAGGTTATTGAACTAGAATGCCTTTCTAGTTCATTCCTACACAAATCGTTTCTTCCAGAGGGTGGTGTTGTAAACGGAATTCCTTCAGAAGCTCTTCCCCTGCTTCAGGTACATTCATATACAGAGGGTATTCAGACAGGCAGCTCACACCGAACCAGGAGAACACATTTCTGTGCATCTATACCCAGATATGCTTAGCTCTCTCACATTGGGAACTTAAAATTTGCCAGATGGGAATATTTATACCACAGAAGGTAAACAATACAAGTCAAGGTTTGCTCCCCTCCCCTACCTCCAAGAACTGGGTTTCCAGCATACCGCTGCATGAAAACCACCCTTCCAAACCAAAAAAAAAAACAAAAAAAAAAAAACACCAAAAATGGTAAAAAGAATATCCCTTGCAGATTGCAGATATTTTTTTTGACTCTTACCACTTAAACCAAATGCTTCTAAAAACATAGAGTTGGGAGCCAGGGGGAAAGCCAACTACTTAGTATTTTCAAATGGCAAGTCCACTATCGTTGCTTTAGTTAATGCACTGCACTGGACTATGCCACCAATGTATTCTAACCAAGAGGTCACAGCACCAACTCTGACAGTCCAAGCTTCTTCAACAATAAAAAGTAGTGTTTGCATCAGGGCCACACTGCATATCAGGACTGCAGCAGCTGTTCTGTGAACACATGCAGGAGGGGAGACAGGAACAGGTAAGCCAACTCTGTTTCTTTCAAACCCACCCCCTGTGGTTGTCCTGAGTGCTACAAGAATAGAAGAGTTATCATTACCTTACTCTGTGCAGTGTGGCACATTTCTATGGCTTACATGTTACTTTTATTATAGCAAGCTAGCACTCCTAGCCAAGAGGCTGGACACCTATCAAATACTTTAAAATGGGACTATTATCCTTGGTTTGCCATAAATGCCTTTGAAAATAATAAAGCTACAGACTCTCTAATGAGAAAAATACACAAGGTTAAAGCCTGTACCCAACTTTCATCAACTTCAGATTAAGATCCCCTGCTTGCAGATAACACCCTATGCTCAGCATTTGCAACTTCCTGGGGATGGGTACTATTTGGAGAACTTTTATTCTGAAGTTAGCTCATGAATCCATAACACATTTTGTGTATATTCTTAGTAGCAGCATCTTCGTCCTCAGGGTAGAATGAACTTGGGGGAAGGACAGCCCATCGCTGAAGATCATTTTGCACCAAAGCTAATGAACACAGTAGGCAATGAAATTGGGCATTGCCTTTTTTGGTAAAAAACGAGCAGAGAGTAGAGAAGCAGGGCCCATTCTCTTTCTGACTCATGGGCTGGCTCTGCAGGCAGTTCTAAAAGAGGATTGCTGGAAAAGATTTGGACGATGCAGCAGTATCATAACTAGTGGCATCTCCTATTCGGTCATATAACAAATATTTATGAGACAATGGATAGGGAGAAATTGCCCATTTCTTTTTGGCTGTGTATGTTTGTGATGTGCAGAAAATACTTCATGACCATACCTTACAGATAGTTTTTAATCAGGCAACACTCTCCCGCATGCCTCCTTCAGTCACTGGCCTCTCCCGTTTTAGCTTTCTCTCTTATACATACATTTTCCATTAAATGCACATTTCACTTTAAGTATTACTATTTAGCCATATGTGACCTTTAACTTATAGTTAATATTTTTTTTTTTAAAAAAAAAAAAGGCTTAGAATGACTGCTGGTCTAGGCTTAGCAGGTCAGTTTTCTTAACTGGGCTGTTGCTTTGTTTTCCTCTCTTTCCAGTGCTAAGGATCAAACCCAGGTCCTGAACACGCCAGACAAGCATTCAACCTGTGAGTACATCTCCGCTGAGTCCAGGTCTCCTTATGAAGCTCAGGCCGCTTTCAAGCTTGCTACCCTCTTCCCATCTCTACTTCTGGGAGTTAAGAGATTAACTGGAATTAACAGGCTTTTGCCAGCATGCCTAGCTGCACCTAGCCACACATGGAAATCATTTTCCACCTTCCAGGGCAAATTGCAAAACCACTGGAATGAAGCAGATGAGGACTGAGGTAGATGAGAACAGTCAGCCCTAGACATGGCCGGGCCATGACGCACACGGTCACCAGAAGAGTCAGCCCTAGACAAGGGCCGTGACGTGCACAGTCACCAGGAGGAGGCTGTTCCTTTAATTACAGTGAAGAATTCTCTCACACAGCTGTAGAGCAAGGAGAGAGATTTGATGTGAAAACCAGCCAGTTTGTTTTGCTGAAGGAAAGCACAGGACAGAAAAGATGGTAGTTAGGCAGGTAGGTATATGTCGCAAGTGGTGGCTGTAGCTAAAGGCTCTACCATAGAGAACAGAGGGAGAAGGAAAGAAAGAGAAATGGAAGGAGAAAGGGGGAGGGAGGGGAAAGGAGGGAGGGAAGGGAGGGAGAGGGGGGAGAAAGGAAAGAGGAAAGGAATAGAAAGGAATGGAAAGGAAAAGGGAAGGGAAGGAAAATCTGCTCGCCCAAGAAGACACAATCATCTGAGTTACATCCTCCCCAAAGTTTCCAATGTACTTGGAAATATAAAGTTTCCAAAATCAAACCCACACTACAGATCGTTTGAATCCAGAATCATATGGGTGGACTCCAGATTTCACTTTGGGTCACTGAAGTTTCTAGTGTCTAGCCAGAGTTGAGAGCTAATGATGGCCTCTCATTTCGTGTTAAAGAAGAAGAAATAGACAGAAATGAAACTTGAGTATTTTATGCTGACAACCCGAGAACAGGCAAAGAAGAGGAGACAGGCAGATAAACAGCGATGGCATAGACGTGGGATGGTACAAAGAGTTTATATTTGGGTGAACAGGCCATGGCAGAAGTAGATTCTTTAAGTAGTCAAGTTACTTGGCTTCAAGGCGAGGCAGCTCTGAGAGAACCATGCCTACATGTGAAGAGGATATAAAGACAATTTGGGCACTATCAGCTGGTAACTCAGTTTCTATGAGATTCAGTATTTTCATCTGTAAAATGGGAATACCAATTGCATCTGTCTTGCACAGATGCACATATTCCAGCCAGAGCAGAAAACTAACAAGCAGAAAGTCCTTCTAAGTCCTAGTTCCTTAAATTGGGATTTCATAACTAAATGTGGGGATCAGGAAAAGTTTGACTTTGGTAAATGACTTCTTGATATGCAGCAATCAAAAGCTAGTTCAAAATCCAGTTGTAACAGGCCTAAACACTAGCCCATGTTGTGTGCATAACTTCAGTGAGCACTCTACCTATACTACCTTTGCCCTAGCTCCACATAAGTATCAACAGTCACTATGGGAAACACATGACCCTCATTGCAGCATGCTGTGCCTTATAGCTTGTACTGCTTTTGATGTGTGTACAATGTTTTACAAAAAACAAGCAAACAAACAAACAACAGCTCAATTCCAGAAAACAAAGACCAGATAATTTTCCTATGACCATTCCTCAAATGTATTAAGTTAGTTTTTGCTTGGATTGTACTGTGTTAGAATGATTGATCTTAAAAACTGCTGTCTGGAGGCCAGCAAGATAGCCAGTGGGTAAATGCTGCCAAGCATAACAACTTGTGTCTGCTCCCAGGAACTCACATCCTGGGAAAAGAAAACTGACTCCTGCAAGATGCTCTCAGACCTACACACATGCATAGCATCATGTGCATGGTTCTCATATAGACACAAAAATAGTAAGTAAATACACAGATACATAAATGTAATAAATCTTTTAAATTTCTGTTTGAGTTGCTGACTTGAAATTCAACTCTAACATGTATTTAGTTATGCATGTATGTCTCAGACACCAGGAGACTGCTGGGGATTAACCTGAGTCTTCCGGAAGAGCAGCTATTGTTCTTAACTACTGAGCCCCTGATGATTTAATTTTATTGCAAAATGCTAAGTGAATTCAGACTCAGAAGTAGGGTGGAACTTCTAGCAATCTCTGAAATGGGCCTAACCATCCATCTCTGTCCTTTCATAGTATGTATTTGTGTGGTGCAATGTGCACAACAGGTGGCAAGGCAGAGAGTCATCCAAGATGCTCTATGTGCAGTAGTACTACACTTTCAGTCAAAATTTTATTATTTATGTAAAAATAAACAAGCACATTATTTATTAGTATGCAAATTTTATTTAATCCTTAATAAATGGTAAACTATGTATGCAGACTGATGACTTTATTACCTACTAACAGTAAGTGTACACCTATTTTAAACACCTATACAGCCAAGGTCGCCTTAAAGATGACCCACAAGTGGAAAGAGTTTAAGAGGCCCATCTCTAGGACACTTCAGTTCTAAAGCAGATGTAAAGCTGAAGCAAAAACTGTGTGTGCCTGAGAACTAGAAGATCACAACAGAAAACAGGTAAGAACGGAGTGGGAGACTCCCTGTGTGTCTGAGGGGAGCGGGGCATGGAGTGGGAGACTCCCTGTGTGTGTGAGGGGAGCAGGGCATGGAGTGGGAGACTCCCTGTGTGTGTGAGGGGAGCAGGGCATGTTTTTGGAAAGCAATATGGAAAAATATATCCCAAGCCAAAAAGATGTTGTGCTGTTTTAACCAGTAATCCCACCCTTGGAATTTATCCTAAAGAAATAAATCAAAAGGAGAAAAAGAAGCCGCAGTGTATAAAGATCCATAATATAAAGCACCAGAGACAGACGGAGCTGCCAAACTAAGTAAGTTATTGTACATCCATCCTCTCAATGAAATAGTAAGTGGGCTTTCAGGACCTTTGTTTTACTTGTCTCCTAATTATTAGAGGTCTATCTTTAATTGTACCTCGTCCACTTGCAGGCCTGTGAGCCTTCAGACACCACAACACACTCTAGTCCTCTGAAAACTTCAAGGCTGAGAATGATACACCAGGCTACAAAGGCACCTCTTGATGTCTTCTGGATCTTTATGAATTTGTATTGGGCCACATTCATAGCTCTCCTGGGGTGCGTGACCCTCGGCAACAGGTTGGATATGCCTGCAAGACACACTGTATTTTAAAAATTCGTATAGGAGAAGTAAAAATCTCCCTCGATGAATCCCAATTTTCCATGTAGAGTTCAGCCACTGTTAACAGTTGGGTATGTACTGTTTAAGACACTTTTCAATAAGTAGCATGAATGACAAATTCAGGAATTGCTAAACCCGGGGCATCTGATTTCAGTTTACACATTTAACTAATACATGATACCAAAACAATGTTCCTCCTTCTCCTCCCTCACCTTCTCTTACTGTTTTTACAATAAAGTATACCAGTTGCCAGGACTTGAAGGTAGAGTGAATGATGAATACGTAGAACACAGAATTTTAGATCAGTAGAAATAAGCCTCATTAAGCTATAATCACACACACACACACACATATATATATATATATATATATATATATATATCTCAGTACACACTTGTTCAAGCTCCTATTACATCAATAGTGCTAACTACACTATTGATCTATTGATTAAGAAGTTGTCTAGTAGTTATTGTTCGTTTCAGAAAAGAACTAAATACGTCTTTCCAGGAGGGTACATTGTTAATGTGAAGATTGCTATGAGGAAGGATGCTATACGAGAAGCAAATGCTACACTGAAAAAAATGGCTTCAGATTGTGTACTGGAAGCCATTCTAGTGGCAATCAGAATGGGCAGTGATTAGTGCCTGTGCAGCCTGAATGACCAGGGAACCTAATCCGACCAACCCTTGCTGATTCCAGTTCTACTCTACTCCATGTTGATAGTCAGTAGGAGATCTTTCAGTGCTCTTTCCATTGGCCAAAGCTTTAGCTTGAGTCAGGACCACAGTACATGAGAGGTCACTATATTACCATTCTCGGTATCACCCCATTCCACATTGACATACTCCACACACCAAAAGAACTGTGGATGAAACCTGAACTTCACATTATCCTCCACCACCGAGTTAACACAGACTTATAAAAGTACTTGTATCATTTTCTGTCAAGTGAAAAATACCTCAGATACAGACGCTCTAAAACAGTGTGGGGGATTAGTCACACTTCCATCCTTCATCAAATTCCTGCAATTATGCAAATCAACAGTCAACTCTGTCCCCAGACAAGGATCCGTGCTCCTTTCTAGAAAGTGCAGGATGATCTCAGTCTTTTTCTGACCCCAGACATCTTCTAGGGTTGAGATCTAGGTATCACAACTTCTTCTGGCACACACTGGATTTCCTGATGCACACAATGCCTCTTGACACCCAGCTTGTCATGTGCCAAGCACATGTATTGGTCACCAAACCAAGAGAGCCTGATCTTCTCATTGGCACCACATGTATTTCCTTACTAGTATTACCCAATTCTGTCAATGTGGAAGTAAGAGAATTACTTTTAGTATTTACGAAATCCAGAGAAAAGATGCATATTGTCCAATGAGCAATTCTCTAACAGGTGAGTCTGAGCTGAGGCAGCAACAGAGTAGTCGAGGGAAGAGTCAGCACCAACACAGATGAGTAATGATAGTAATTTTCAGCTCCTTGCCGGCTGGTCCAGGCAAGAGTAGAGAGCCCAGTCCAGCCAGGTCTGTCCAGGGCTGAGTGGAGTGGCGAGTGTCCATAGCCCAAAAGAAACACATCAGGTGGGGAGTCTTGTCAAAGCAGGAACTCAACTTAATTGTATCAGCCCCTCGCTTATATAGAGAAGGCAAAGAGAGTGGGCACTAAGGTGTGGGAAGAGATGACGTAGGAAGCAGGGAAGGGGAAGGGGTAACTGACAGGGTCAATGGCAAAGCTCCACATTAGCAAAGGCGGGGCAGAGGGAGGACCAAACAGATCTTGCTGAGTCACCCCTATACAAAAGTAACTGAGATAGGTCTCAGAACTTGAGCCAGGCTTAGGTTTGTCCTCAAGACCCAAACCAGGGTCAAATGGGGCCCAACACTACCACTGCCCAGGATCCCACCCTCTTGCCCTCTGGACAGTAGGAGGGGGAGAACACTCCCAGCACCGCTCTGTCAAGGTCCTGTTTAGGCTGCCCGCCAGGGCTGAGCTTCAGCCCAGAGGCGCCACTGCCCCAGCTTGGCTTGGCAACATGGTACCCAGTGCAGGAGGGCAGATGGGCAAGTCATCGAGGAATTGGGGCTGCTGCTGCCAAAGCTGCAAATCCAGGGCCCCTGCACACTGGGGCCGACCTGGGCCCTCACTTTCCTGCCCCTATGGCCGGGGTTGCCCTAGGCTGCAGGCAACACTCCCTGTCTGAGTGCTGGGGAGGCGGGGAGCAGGGGCCGCTGGCTTCGGCCAAGACTGCAGGTGGAGGAGCTCTCCCCAAATGTGGGAGTGGGTGGTGGCACCAAGTCCAGACGAGGCGCATACCCCCTCCTACTTGCCTGCCCATGGGGCATCAGTTGCCTGGGAGCCGGGACACAGGCTGCCTGCCAATCACTGCCAGGGGAGGAGGCACAGGACAGGCCCAACAGTAATCACGCTCTCCAGCTATCCATCCAAGGAAACATGACCCTGCTATTTGGTTTTAAATTTTAATCTTGTTTGCCAAGTACATGTGGAGGCCAGAGGACAACTCTTGGGAGTCAATTCTCTCCTGCCACCATGGGAGATCCATGAACCAAGACTGAGGCATAAGCATCAGTAACCTTGAAAGTTTTCCAAAGTTATTCCAAGTTAAGGTTGAAAGTCACAGCCCTAAAGGAAAAGGAAACCCTTCTTCAAATTCTCTAGTTTGACCAGTGATTTGATTATGGGTTTCCTAGAGCGCCTGGGATGCTGTTAGGCACACTGCAACTGATAATGCTTTATTGATACCCTGTTCAAGTGACCATGAAGAGCTAAAAAGCCATCCATGATGTCAATGATACTGCACCTCAGGTCTGGTCTTGTCTACTGAGTTACTTTAAGGGGAAGAAGTGACAGGAATTCTTGTCAAAATAAATCACAAAGATTTGGCCTATCGACTTTGGCCTATCACAAAGTGGCATATCCACTATAACCACACAGAACTGAGTAATGAAGAAGAAGGAGAAAACATGAAACTGTGCTGGGAGCCAGCACGTGTGCACATGGTGTGCAGTGATGCTAAGGGGAATGCCAGGAAAGTGTAGAAAGACATAAATGTATCCATTGCACAGCACTGACAGCAGCTGGACTCAGATCTCCCATCTGTCTCTGGCAGGGAGACTGCTAGCATTCCAAATCTGAGAGAACAGCCCTGTGATAAATCACCCTGTGGTCTCAGCAAGTCAAGTGTTCTCACATGAAGAGCCTGCAGCCCTCCAGGTGATGGAGGAGCAACAGATGCACAGAGATCTGAGGGAAGTTTAGGAAGGGTCCCCAGGGAACCTAGGATACTGAGCTGGGAGTTTGATATACAAACTCACATTTAACACTCACAAACTGTGTGAGGTGAATTTCGTGGGCTCTGTCCTTTAGTTCAGAACTTAAGGCTCTGAAAGCTTAACTCACCTGCATATCATATGTCTAGGAATGACAAGGTTGTCCCTAAAGTCTTTCTATCTTAAGAACCTAATGTCACACAAGGTGTCAACTGAGCCTGCACTCTACCCAAGCAAATCTTTGAGATACCCATCCATACCTTTTCCCTAATCCTATTACCATCCCACCCCAGCCAAAAATAAATCCTCCAATGGTGGCCTGCAGTATCACACAAAGCCTGAATTCTTAGAGAGTAGTAGGGAGCCAGCAGCATCTACCAGGAGCTCGAGTTTGATGATACAGATTATCAAGCTCCATCTTGGGCTGCCTTGAACCCGAACCTGAATTGATATGATTTCCAAAGGACTCATTAAAAGTTCAAAGAACATGGAGTACACTGCTGGGCTATTTCTGAAAGTAAATTTAAGCTGATGATTTTTAAGCGTAATTCCTAATAGTAGGAATTACATAGATAAGAAAGTTACCACACAGATTTCATGCATGATAAACTGGCTAAGGTGGCTAGGAACTGGACAGTTTATATTTGCTGTTTCATTTTGATTTTATCTCATTTTGATTTTTGTTTTGTTTGTTTTGAGACACAATCTCCTATTCCTCAGGTTGGCCTAGAATTCTAGATCCTTCTGTGTCAGCCTCCCAAGTGCTAGGATTACAGGAGTGTCCCAACATGCTGAGCTAATTAGCATCAGTTTCCTCTGGTTTTGGTTCTTTGAAATGAAGACTCCTGTTGCTCAGGCTGGTCTCTATGTATGTAGTCTAGGCTAGCCTTGACTCCTGATCCTTCTCCATCTGCCTCTCCAGTGTTGGGGTTACAGGTGTGCCCCACCACCAAACTTTGCTGAATCAGCATCTTTTAATTTTTTTTAATTAGGGGTGTATGTGTGTGTGTGTGTGTGTGTGTGTGTGTGTGTGGTGTCTGTTGGTCTATCTGTCTCTATCCCTACCTGTCTCTGTCTTCCTTTTTGTCTCTCTCTGTGTCTGTCTGTCTCTATTCTTCTCTATATCTCTGTCTCTGTTTCTCTCTGTCTCTGTGTCTCTGTCTCTCACTCTCTGTTTCTATCTCTGTTTCTGTGTGTTTCTCTCTGTGTTTCTCTGTGTGTGTGTGTGTGTGTTTCTCTCTCCTCCTCCTCCTCTTCCTTCTCTCTCTCTCTCTCTTTCTCTCTCTCTCTCTCTCTCTCTTTCTGTAACTCTGACCAGCCTGGAACTCCTTATATAGACCAGGCTGACCTCAAACCAATGGTTTTTCTGCCTCTGCTTCCTAGGTGCTGGAATTGAAAGCACATGCCACCATGCCTGGCTTATTTAGCTTCTGTCATCTCATATAGCTCAGCTCAGAGGAAACCAAAGGTGACCTTGAACTCTTGGATCCCCTGCCTCTGCTTCGCAATGTTATCCAACGTATCACTGTTTTCTCACAATACAGTAAGTATTTGCTAGCCTAGTGAGAAGACCATGTTGTTCTATGAGAAACTTCTGGAGAAAAGAAACACCATGACAGCAGAAAAGGCAGAACATTTTGAGGATTTGAGTAAAGCTGACAGATAAAATATAGGTTGCCTAGTTAAACTTTAATTTCAAGCAAACAACAAATATTTTTAACAATAGATGAATTTTATATGAAGTTCAAATTGAACTAGATAACCTATATTTTTATAAGCCTGGCAATACTAGTTGGAAAGCTCATGATGTTAGCTTGGGCTTGTCCACTGTTGCTGTTCACAGTCCTCCACAAAGTAAATCCATCTGACCAAGCTTCTGCATCCTGGGTTGTCTCGGAGTCATCGTCTCTCACATAGCACAAGGTGATAGATACTACCTTCTGGCCCATCACAAAACTATTCCAGAGATAACAGCACAGACGGAATCATGCTTACAACACAGACCTTAGTTAGAGTCGGACACATCCAACTTTTTCTTCATTCTCGATATGTAGTACAGAAATCTTGTAATATCTGTACCACAGTGCTTATTTTATCTAATTCAATGAACAGTAGTTCATTGATACAAATTATATATGATACAAATGTCCTACAGTTATTAGCTACTAATCTTTCCAAAGTCTACATTTTAAGCAAATGTATTTAAGGTAAGTCTTTCCATCTGCAAGAAGGGGATGTGAAGTCAGAGTGTCCAAGTCTGTAAATGTGCTACATCTCAGATGACAAATCTGGTACCCAGCTCATTGGCATCCTGTTGGGGACATCAATGCCTTTTAATTAAGGATCAGGGTCTGGCCAATTAGGGTTGGTACTGTCTTGGGTTGAAATGAAATGGGAATAAGACAAGTTCAGGGCACTGAGGACCAAAACTGACCAGGACAGCTGGTCAGAAAGTAAGAGAGACTTGAAAAGAAGGCAGAGCTGATGAGTAATGGAGATATGTGAGAAAGAACAGAGACAGAAAAAGCAAAGACTAGTGAACGCCAATGAGAATAAAATACCTAAATGTCAATCACAGGCACTGGAGCCACAAAAGCAATATGATACGAGCACACACTAGACAACTGAGGGCTGAATATGAACTCATGAAGTCATCATGCTGGGAAAACCATTTTGTGATGTAGTTTTTACCACTGCATGAATATATAATCTCCACTGTAACTGTGAATAGCAGATGTTATTCTTCTCTTTTACAGAGTGAAACAAAAATATTCCAAGCAGAAAATGGTAAAATCGGGTATTCCAAATTACAGTGTAAACAGATGTAGAGACAGAACTGCTCTCTGCACCTCACCACATGCTCATCCTGAAGAGGTCAGGACTGTGAAGAGGGCCTGTATGAATCCAGGGCTCCTAAAGATCCAGGTGTTGGCAGTATGCTTCATACTGAGAGACCATAGCCTGTTCTGCAGCATCTGGGTCCCTAATTCTAATCCTTCACAAGAATTAACAATGGATTCTTTTTAGCTCAAGCACCTTGAGGAATGCTGCTCCAGACCGTTCATTTCTCTTTGATCCAGCCAGTCCCCCATGATTTGTAAAGAGAACCACGAATTTGGCCTTCTTCAAACCTGCAGGCTGTGTACTCATCACAGATGCCAGAAGGCAGGCTCCCATCAGATGGCTCATCTTCCATGTGCTTTGGACAGAGCCAATGAATCAATTGGCAGAGGAAATGCAGTTTTCCTATGGGCATTGGGAATCCCTTCTTTGATGTTCTTTTACAATCCTCTCCCATATGCTACAATGCACATAATTTCATCCGAACCAGATTCAGCCTTGATAGCACTGGGAAGCCACAGCATTGCTAAGAGAGCAAGATTTATACAGATAATTCCTTTATTCAGCAAGAAGAAATCAAACAGAAAGGCTTGAGATTTCTTGGGGTTTCCTAATGTTTGAGGTGATAGATTTGACCCACTGGGGCAGCATGTTTTTTCCTAATCAACACAGTCTGCCAGAGAGTCTGTGTGCCCAGAATTCATATGTTGGGATTGTAACCCCTAAGGAAATGGAGCTAGGAGATGCAGCCTTTGGAGGTGATGAGGTCATGAGAGCTTGGAACAAGATCAGTGCTGAACTTACAGAGAGATTTCTCCCTGTGAGAACACTGTAAAAAGTCTCTGTGAGTTTGAGGGACAGAGGGTCCTCATCAGGCCCCAAGTCTGATCTTATATTTCTCAGCCTCTCAAGCTGTGTGAAATAAATTTCTATGATTTGCAAGCTACACATCCTTTTTTTTTTTTTTTTTTTTTTTTTGTACTTGGCTATAGCAGCCCAAATGAACTAAGCCTGAAATCCATCTTTGGGACCAATAAAGTCTGTAATGACTGCAGATGGGATTTTCACTTCTCTTGACTTTCAGGAAAGACTGTGGAATGGTCGTGGAATTGTTGAGTGTTGGAGTGTAATGGGAACCCTATGAAGCCTGGGGACAACAGTTATGGTTGTGACGTCTCTATGATTTCATAACAGGTGTGGGAGACTTCACAACATCTTCCAAGTCCCACCTTTGCCCTATATCTTACTAAAATTTTGACCTGAACCAGAAGTGTCTTAATGGCTATTCCTCTTTCCTTAAAGCCCACTTCCTTGCCTCATATATCAGATCTTAGGAACGAGGATCATGTCCCTATCAACAGGAAACATAAAATAAAATTTAAAATAACATTTGACCTCCATATTAGGTGTCTTAGTTAGAGTTTCTATCACTGTGATAAAACACAAACAAGACCAAAAGCAACTTGTGTAGAAAAGAGTTTTTTTCATCAGAGTTTGTAAGTTCATCACTGAGGGGAGCCAGGGCAGGAACCAGGTGGCAGAAGCCATGGAGGAGTGCTGCTTACTGACTGGCTCTTTGTCACTTGCTTGGTTTGTTTTCTTATTCATCTCAGTCCTATCTGTTCAGAGTTGGGATCACCTATAGTGGGCTTGACTCTGCTATGTCAAGAAATTGTCCAAAGACTTGCTTACAGGCAATCTTATAGGAGGCATTTTCTCAACTGAAAGAAAGGCCCTCTTTCCAAATGACTCCAGTTTGTGTCAAGTTGACAAGAAGCTAACCAGGATATAGGAATACACCAGCACTCAGCCTTTGAGGGCATGTTTAAATGAAATTTGAACCACCTAAGAACGAAAACTTAAATGTCCTGACCTCCAAGAGTTCCTTTGTTTGGGGGACTCATAGCAGGGTAGGAGGGAGCTTGGCAACAGTCTGAATCATAACATGGTATGAACAAAGTAGCAAGCCTGATCTGTAAAGGCCAGGAGAGAACTGAAACTGATTCGCCGCATATGGACTATGGGACAGATGTGTAGGATGAATCTCTCACACTTGATCTTGGCTCCTCCCACACCATTTTTGAGCTTCTGTTGTCTTAGTTAAGGTTTCTATTGCTATGATAAAACACCATGACCAATCACAACTTGGGAAGAAAAGGGTTTATTTCATGTTACAGCTTATTAGCTTCATGTTCATTAGTCAGGAAAGTCACAGTAAGAACTAAAGGTAGGAACCTGGAGGCAGAAGCAGATGCAGAGGTCATGGAAGAGTGTTGCTTACTGGCTTGCTCCTTGTGGCTTGCCAAGTCTGCTTTTTTATAACATGTAGGATCACCAACACAGGGGTGGCCTCATGCACAATGGGTTGGGTCTTTTCACATCAATCGCTAATTAAGAAAATGCCGTACAAATGTTGTACAGGCTTGCCAGCAGCCCAGTCTTGCAAGAGGCATTTTCTCAATTGAGGCTCCCTCTTCTCAGTTGACTCTAGCTTGTATAAAACTGACATAAAACTAGCCAGCACAGATGCACTGTGGCCCAGCTAGGATAGAAGAAAGAGCTCATAAAATAAAAGACAAAAGTCCCAGAAAACTCATAACAGATGATAAAGCTGAGGAGACTAAGGACACTGTGCTGTTCTCTTTGGTGGTGATTCAGCCATCTTGATCATTTTCCATGGAAATGACAAGATAGAAGACACATTTGACTCATTCTGTCTACACCCTGGCACTCAGTAAGCACCTGGTGAACAACCTGAGGAGAGATCATCCATCATACAGAAGGTCTTAATCCAGAGTACTCTAGACTAGAAGCCACCACCCTGTGAACTCAAATGTGACTGCACAGTGTAATCTCTCTCCTCTCCCCTCTAAATTTAGGGTGCAGCCAAGTAGTGGAAATGGGCCCAAAAGAAGAATTCCTGTAAGTCTAGGAAGCCTGGGCAGACGAGGCCGTGTGTGAGCTTCTCGATGGAGGCCTCTACTCAGAAGTATGTGTATTCAGATATCCTCAGATATGCTTGGAGAGATCATCTTAAATATACTCCTGAATATTCAGGATTCCAATTAGTCTCAGGCAACCAAGGAACTCTTCAGAAGCATGGTTATAGGATTTGGGGCTCAGATGCAGCCATCTTTGAGATGAAAACTTACATAATAAATTCCAAATGTGCACAACTCTGGAAAGATACACATGTGGCATATGCAGATGATAACCAGCAAAAGTGGCCACCATTGGTTAACTATCCTCTTGGCATGTTTGTCACATTATCCTACCTCTATTACCTTGATCAATCCACACACAGAATCCTTTCTAAAGGTATTGTCTTCGTCTTGCAGGTAGAAGAATCAAGACCCAAAATGAGTACAAAAATCTTCCCAAGAAAAGAGTAAAAAAAAGGTGGAGTTTAACTTGGCTGGGTCACTCTGGGACCAGTAGTTTTATTCCATCATTCCTCCAAGAAGGATTTTGTGATTTCCTCATTTGTTAGGCACACATCAGATCTGCTGGCACTTACATTACAGGCTTTAATGTAATAATTACTCAAGATGCCCTGTCTCCTTTGAAGGTATAACAACACTATAGCTGGTACCTAGTGGCCAGTTGATGCTTATAGAATGAAGAATGTACACCAAAAGCATTTGTCTAGAGATATAAGTCGTGAGCTGATTTCAGAGAAAAAATGGTAATCATGCGTAAGAGCCAAACTGAAACTCTCCAGTTGCCTTCCCTCTGGCCCTAGAAAGGACATTTGTCTTGGAGACTTGTACCCAGCCTCTTCAAATACCAGAGGTGAATAAAGGCCCCTAGGATCCAGGGCATTCACCTTCTCTTCTGCCCAGTTAACCACATCAGAACATTCTGGTCTAATCAGAGCCTGTGATTCTAGCTGTGTTTCAAACATCTTTCACCTCAGACTGGGAGCCAAGGGAATGACTTAGCATGACTCACTGGGAGTCCAGGGAAAGTGAGGCTGCTGTGGTTTCTCCTCTTGGTGGAAAGGTCAGCTGGTCCTGGGATGGGCACCCCATGGGGTCTGAACTGCCAGGGTGACATCCTTTCTCTCCTCATTTATCCTCATAGCTCTCCTTTCTCTCCCCCTCGGAACTGAATGCCACCTCAGGGGGCTTATGTCTGAATCATACCAGGAGGTCAAGAGTGAGGAAATAAGAAATTTGGACAGACATCCTTCCCTCAGCTAAGTGAATAATAGCCCCAGTAGTCATAATAACCAGCAGTCATTGACGTGTGTGGTATGCCAGCCACTGCGCTAGGAACTGTAATGCATAGCAAATGTGAACTCTCCCTTCTGTTGGGTACCAACCACGATTCTTACAAGCAGGATTCTCACAAGCACCGCTTCTTAAAACTCAAAACAACCCCATGATTTGGGTCCTGTTATTATTACCATTTTGCAACACACACACACACACACACACACACACACGGGGGGGGGGGGATAAATTTATTAACTTGCTTAAGGCAAGTAGAGCTAGAAGAGGAGGTAATGGGGCACTTAGAAACTGATTTTGGAGCTTATTAACAAACCTATTTAAATATATGAGCTTTGCTAACATCCCAAAAATCCCTTCTTACAGAAGGTGAAGCTCAATACTAAGAGTGTTAGAAGCTGGCATTACCTTAGTAACAACTAACTGGGAGGGGTGGGGGGAGACTCTATTATGAGCTCTATCCATAGCATCATGTTGAACTAAAGCTCCTTTGAAATACATCACAAAAAAAATATTATTTACAAATCATCAAAAAAGCAAACTCTCCAGAACAGTTTTCCAAAGGCTCTGGGGACTCTGACTCTGTGCAGGACACCTTTTTCTCAGCAAACTGATGTTTTCTCCTTTCCTCTGGTTAACAACTCTCCCGAAGACTTTCACGCATGTGAGGCAAGCCGCCATGGGTACCGACCAGTACAGGCAGAATGTCTCTTTGAAGCTGTCCCCCAAACCCAGAAAGGAGCTCAAGGATCTGGGGCACAGGAGAGGTCTTTGCACTTGTCGGCCCTAAGCTCAGTGGAGAAGCTACGACCCCAAAGGGAATTCCACACTTGCGGACTCTCTTCCTCCTGATAACCAGCTCTCTCGGTTGTTTAGTAAAGAATGAGAATGAATAAAGAGAACATAGGTCACCTTATTAACTCCATGGCAACTTTAAGAACGGGAATTAGTGATTACTTTATGAGCTGGGCCAATTCCTGGCCAGTGTTCTTAATCTCTGGCTCAGATGGGGAGTTGCCACTTGCTTATTTTTTGCCTCTTGGAGAACCATATTTGCCTTGATTCCCCTCCAGGCATGTGGTTTGAGTTACCTTGTCCCAAAACAGCATGTGTGGCTCGATCTGCCTCATGTCTATAGGAGACTTCACAAAGGCTTACGTATGGAAAACATTTGGGGCCTTGTCTGGCTCAGCTATAGGGACAGGTGAGGTAGAACTGACAGCTCTGTTTTCGGCTGCCAGGTACAGGGAGACGCCCTTGCCTCCTCCCACAATGTGCTTCTAATAAAACAGGCACATTTCGTTCATTAGCGTTCAGATAAACACAGATTGGTGATGCCAAGGCTTTTCAGAAGGAGGCGGACACTTTCCAAATGTCCCTCATGAACTCCTCTGATACACTCTGGGCAGCTCTGGCATGAGCAAGACAGGAGAGTGTGGAGAAGAAAAGCAAGAAGTTTTTCTATACAACTCCACTGTTCTTGGTTCTCCAGAGTAATCAGCATCTGTTTGGCCAAGTCACAAACATAAGGCCTCAGAGAGCCATAGAGTACAGCCTCCCTCATTGTAGTGCACAGAGCCAGGAGAGGCTGAAGTACTGATTAACTAGGCTATAAGCTACTCAAATTCTGGACCCAAATCTAGCTCCACGTACCTTCTGGAATAATCCATGCCATACAACCATCTAACCTTCTGAACTCACACTTACTCACATGTGACTGAAGTCTTAAAACAATTCTTCCTATCCTAGATTCATGAATGAACATAGACTGTTTGAAAATTCAGCAACACCCAAGCTTCTTCATACCCTGCAACTCCAATCCGATTCAACTGGACCAGCTTGAGACTACAGGATGGACACTCTTAAGAATTATGCATCAGTTATTCATGGAGCCAGTGTTAAGTATATAATTCAAACAATACACTTTCTTCACTGTACTCATGGGGGGTGGACATATATGTAAATAACCACCATGCTAGAATGCATATGTGGTCTTGATAGCACTTCCCTGCCTGTGGCCAGAGGATAAAATAATACAGAAAGACTATTGTTCTTTCACTTGAGTGAAGTTCACATGCCTTTCCAGGTCTCTCTCCATCTGTCTTCCACCAGGCCCTTCACTGGTCTCCAAGTGCAGCTGGCTCACATACCTGCTCTCTGAGGCCTACACTACCCACAGGATATAAGCAGTGTGGTACCAATTATAACTGAATTCTATACTGATGCTACAGGAACAGTGAGGTGAAAGCTTCTATTACTCATCTTGTGCTATGGGCCAGCCTCTCTGGTTTATGTTTCTAACATGTTGCCTCCAAAATTCCCTGTATTTAACCTCATAGTTGTCAAGTTCTGACTCCCAAATGCTAATTATCATTTTGTTTCAAAACAAATACTATTTTTAAATGATAACATCTACTCCTGATATACTACTTGTATACTTCTTTTATGCTCATTCTCTTACTTAAATCTTATTTCTTTTTCCTTTGACAATTTCATACATGAACACAATGAGTTTGGGCCACTCCATACTGTTTTCCTCTCCACTTACCCTTTCCCTCCATTGTTACACTTCTTTTCCCCAATAAGCACCTCCCACTTTGATCTCTTTTTTGACCTAGTGAACTTAATTATGGTTGCTTGCAGAAGTGTAATAAGTGGTTATTTACTGGGACATTCGAGATTTATCAAAGATGATTCTCCACTCCTCTACCACTACTTCCCATAGTCCTACAGTGAAGAGTGTAGCCTCCTGAGCCCCTCCCCATGCATGATGAAATGGTGCTGGCTCATCACACAGGTAACCACAACTGCAGTGAGTTCATGGGTCTGAGGGAAGTGCCATGTTCAAGAGATAGTTTTATCACACTTGTCCCCAACCTCTGGTTCCAACATTTTTTCCATCCTCTCTTTTCATCCCCATGATGTTTCCTGAGCCATGATTACCTCATGGAATGACATAGATGTCCTGCTTAGGATTCCACAATCACGTAATCTTTACACTTTGGCCAACTTAGTCTCTGCATTAATCTGTACATTGTCATAAAAAGTTCACCAATGAAGGCAGAGACCAACAACACTAATCTATGGATATAAAAGTAATTATTTAGAGGGCAATATGACATCATGTCTATTTAGCAAATCAGCAATAATATGATCTCCCCGACCAAAGGATTTTGAATGGATGTACAACACAAGGCATGAGTTCTGTCCTATGGATCAGGCCTTTAATCCAGTAAGAAAACAATTGGTTACCTTCATAATGGTCATGCCACTACTTCACTGATGAATGTACCTTGTAAGGTGAGCCATTTTTGTAGTTTGTTGGGTCCACATCTGGATACCACTAATGACTTTCCTCTCAGAAGCTTGCATAGCCCCTTCTAAAACTATGAAAACTGGACAGCAGAAAGGAAACTTCTACCAAAGATCCAGCTTGATTTCTCAGTGTCCTACAATCCAAGTGTGTGATGTCTTCAGCAAAAGGCTCTTAACATCTACTTGCTATGGACAATCATGGACATTGATAATAACTTACAATTACTTGAAGGCCTTTGGGGCTTTCCTAACCAACAGCTTATGAGGACTGTTGGTTAATAATCTTAAGCTATTATTTTCTACTCATGATGGCTGCCTCCACTCATACTTTTAAAATACTTAGTTTTTAAAAGTCACATCACCTGGGCAATAGTAGTGCACACCTGTAATCTCAGCACTTGGGAGGCAGAGCCAGGCATATCTTTGAGTTTGAGGCCAGCCCAGTCTGTAGAATGAGTTCCAGGTCAGCAATGACTACACAAAGAAACTTTGCCTCAAAAACACAAAGTAACAACAACAACAACAGCAACAACAACAACAATAATAAATATACATCAGTTTGGGGGGAAAATGTTAGGGGTGATAAGGGAAGAAGGAATTAGAGGAGGGAGGAGTACGTTTGGTTAAAAACATTCACATGTATGAAATTCTGAAACATTTTTTTGATTTGGTAGGAACAATCTATGGTTATGTCTTCAAGTAAAATAAAAGAGCAGAAATGAACTATATTTAATTTATTGTGGTTATAGCATTGTAGGGATGTTCCAAAGGATAAAACCATCATTTTTCAATAGATTTACAAGCTATTAGATCTCCACAGGGCCTTTTCTTTCATCCTTCATTTTTGCTAACTCTTTTCTTCACCCTTTCATTGTCCCTATTCCCCAGATACATCACTACTTCTTAGTCTGTGTGTGTGTGTGTGTGTGTGTGTGTGTGTGTGTTTTCATCAATACACGTATGTCAGTATCCACAGTGGCCAGAATTGGGTCCTGGATCCTAAGACTTGGAGTTACAGAGAATTGTTTGCTACCTAATGTGGATGTTAATTGAACATCCATCCTTTGCAAGAGCATCGAGGGCTCTTAACCACTGAGCCATCTGTACAACCCTAAGTCTTTGTTCTATTCCATTGATCCATCTGTTTTTGTGCCAATACATTTTTACTAGTACAGTTCTGTAATACACCTTAAAATCAGGAATGATGCTCACTCCAATGGTATTCTGTTTATTCAGGCTATCCTTGTTTCTGTGTGTGCTTCTATACTAATTTCAAGATTACTTTTCTGTTTCTGTGAATATAATAGCACTAGAACTTTTATTGCACTGAACCAGTGGAATTGGTAGAGTAGTGATTCTTCCAATCCATGAGAATGGGATGTCTTCCCAGTTTCTACTGTCACCTTCAATTTCTTCTTTGGTGCTTTAATATGTTCACTGTAGAGGTCCTTCACTTAGGTTAGAGTCTACGGTGGTTGCGCTGTTGTTGTTGTTGTTGTTGTTGCTGCTGCTGCTGCTGCTGCTGCTGTTATCACTGAGGTGGTTATGAATGGGATAGTTTCTCAGGTTTCTTTATTGGTGTGTCTGCCATGGATATATTGGAAAGCTACTGATCTTTGTATGTTAATTTTGTATCCTGCCAGTATTTTGTTGTTGTTGAGACAGGGTCTGACTGTGTGGCCTAGAATTCATGATATAGACAAGAGTAGCTTCAAACTCGTAGAGCCCTACCTGCCTTTGTTTCCTGAGTTCTGGGATTAAATATGTGCATCACCATGCCCAGCTTGCCAGGAGTTTCATTTTGTTTTGTTTTGTTTGTTTGTTTTGGTGAAGTCTTTAATATAAAGAAAGGGCCATATCATCTGCAATAGGGATTCTTTAACTCTCACTTTCCTGTTTGCATCCTTTGTATTTTCTTTTCTTCTTTTATTGCTAAGTCTCCAAACACTACATTATTAAGAGGGGGGATGCTGGGCTTCTCATCATGGTGGATCCTATAGATAAGGTGCTTCAGGACTACCACAAGAAGCTGCTAGAGCACAAGGAGATTGACAGCCATCTTAAGGAGCTAAGGGAACAATTAAAATAACTTACCAAGCAGTATGAAAAGTCTGAAAATGATCTGAAGGCACTACAAAGTGTTGGACAGATTGTAGGTGAAGTGCTTAAACAGTTAACAGAAGAAAAATTCATTGTTAAAGCAACAACTGGACCAAGATACGTCATAGGTTGTCATCAGCAGCTTGATAAAAGTAAGCTGAAGCCAGGAACCAGAGTTGTTTTGTATATGACCACACTAACCATCTTGAGATATCTGCCAAGAGAGGTGGATCCATTGGTTTACAAAATATCTCACGAGGATCCTGGAAATGTATCTTATTCTGAGATTGGAGGCCTCTCAGAACAGATTTGGGAATTAAGAGAGGTAATAGAATTACCTCTTACAAACCTCCAAAAGGCTGTTTGCTATATGGACCACCAGGCACTAGGAAAACACTCTTGGAATGAGCTGCTGCCAGCCAGCTGGACTGCAACTTCCTAATGGTTGTATCTAGTTCTATTGTAGATGAGTACATTGGTGAAAGTGCTTGTTTGTTAGAGAAATGTTTAATTATGCCAGGGACCACCAGCCATGCATTATTTTTATGGATGAAATAGATGCTATTGATGGTTGTCAGTTTTCTGAGGTAACTTCAGCTGACAGAGAGATTCAGAGAACTTTAACAGAGTTAAATCAAATGGATGAATTTGATACTCTGCATAGAGTTAAAATGATCATGGCTACAAAACAGACCAGATACACTGGATACTGCTTTGCTGCACCCAGGAAGACTACATAGAAAAATACGTATCAATTTACCAAATGAACAAGCAAGATTAGATATATCGCAAGTCCACACAGGCCCTATTACAAAGTATGGTGAAATATGAAGCAATTGTAAAACTTTCAGATGGCGTTAATGGAGCAGACCTAAGAAATGTTTGTACTGCTGGGCAGGGGTGGCGCACGCCTTTAATCCCAGCACTTGGGAGGGAGAGGCAGGCGGATTTCTGAGTTCGAGGCCAGCCTGGTCTACAGAGTGAGTTCCAGGACAGCCAGGACTGCACAGAGAAACCCTGTCTTAAAAAATAAAAAAAGAAGAAGAAGAAGGAGGAGGAGGAAGAGGAGGAGGAGGAGGAAAGAAAGAAAGAAAGAAAAAGAATAAATAAATGAATGAATGAATGAATGAATGTTTGTACTGAAGCATGTATGTTTGCAATTTGTGCCAAATATGATGTTGTAGTTCAGGAAGACTTCATGAAAGCAGTCAGAAAAGTGGCTGACTCCAAGAAGCTAGAGTCCAAATTGGTCTATAAACCTGTGTAATTTACTATAAGATTTTTGGTGACTGCATGATAGACATTGGCTTAATGTAAAACTAAAGATAAGGAAAATTAAAATGGGGGGGATGCTTCAAGTGTTTTTCATCTATCATGATGTTGGCTATATGCTTGGAATATAGCTCTAAATGTGTTGAAATAGGTTTTTTTTTTTTTCATTCTTGGCCTTTCCAGGGTTTTTATGGTGAAGGGATATTGAATTTTGTCATTGGCATTTTCTATATCTATTGAGAGAGCCATGTGGCTTCTGTTCTTGAGTCAGTTTATGTGATGAATTATATTTAGTGATTTATACATATTGGCCTATCTATGTATCTCTGGAATGAGGATTATTTTATTAATACTATCACTATTGTTATTACTATTACTAGCCCCATTATTCACTTTAGTTGACAAATCAAGGAATTATGTCCAGAAAAAATAAGTCAGATATTCAAGATCCAATACTCTACTAATGAACCTAGCATTCTGCCTGAGGCAAGCTATAGGGCCATTTCCAATGTTCAAAAGTATCATGCACTATGATCTGTTCCTTCCTGGACACCAAATCTTGATATGCTCCTGTTCATCTTACTGGTCTCAGTTATGCATTCTGCTCCTTCATTCATTAAACATTTCAAGAAGCTATTACTTTGTGACAACTCACCCTGGTCCCACAGTCCTCTAATACAGAGCTCAGCAATTCTTTGGGAGTTAGAACAGTTGAGTATGCCTGGCTGTGGTTTTGCTTTGTTTTGCTTTGCTTTGTTTGTGCCATGATTAAGTTACTGTTTAGTGAAGGGGGGACAAGAAATGATATAACCACAATCTTTAAAGGTATGATTCCTAACTGTTTATATAAATTAACAAAAGCAATAGTGAATAGGGAGATGTGTCTATGACCACAGATGGACTGATAGACACCAGTGGGGAAGGAGAGACGTTCTACACACCTCCCCTCAGAGCCTTCAATCTTTGTTACACAGCAGTGTCTCTTATGTAGCTATACCCTACCTCACTTTCCGAAGTATTGAAAGAGACTTTCAGGAGCATGAGTGCATAGAGTAACACTGCTAAAATATAAACAATAAAGTCAACCAAGACTCGGGAAAATATAAATATAAAAGTCATGTCCACGGAAAAGTCCTCTATTATTCAGAAAGGAAAAAACTGTCTAAATCCTCAAAGGCTGAAACACATTTAAAATAGACATTCTATGCACATGGTAAAACAAGCCTTCTATGCATGTAGTTTAGTCAGTAAGGTATTTTAAGGGCTCAGTTACTGCTGTGGGGTTTTCCCCCACATGACAGTTATACACTCAGAATGATTAAATCAACAGAGCTATAGAATTTATCCTCAGGATGTGGTCAGCGCAAAATATTTCAACATTCTTGGTCATTTGCATATGGGTTTTCCAAGTCTAACATTGCCAGAAAGACCACGTCAATGCCTCTTATTTCAACAATAAGCCTGAATCACAATCATTCCTTCATTTAGCAAGTATTTTGACAATAAATTGTATGCCAGAAACTATGCAATGCACTGGAAATGCAAAGACAAATGAGGATTGGCCCTTTCCTACAGGTCTTCCTTCTGCAGAGGAGAACACAGGCATGAAAATGGGTGATCAGTCCATGCGTAAGAGGCATGCTTACAGAGGTGCACACACACACACACACACAGAAGCTGGTGCAGAAGCACGGACAAAGGTTGGCAAATGTACCTTAACTTCTAATCAACATGTATCTGGTTACAAGGTCATGGGAGTTCTTGCTGGAAGACACTGTTCATCTTCAAATAATACCCAGGGAGTCAGAGAATACTTTGTGACTTGCTAAATATGCTCATATTTCTTTTTTTGGTTGTATTGAGAAATAAGGCACAGAGAAAGGAGCAGCGACAGGTTACAACACTGGTCGGAATAAACAAGACAGAAAAATGTGGAGAAATGTTATGGTAAATGACTTGCAACACCAAGGTTATATGACTATAGCTTAGGTCAAGTTGACATAAAACTAGCCAGCATACATATCTATGATGAAGTTCAATTTATAAATTAGGTATAGTAAGAGATTGACAATAATAAATAATTAATAACAACAGTAAATACATAATAAAATAGATGGTTTTAAAAATAAACTGGAGTAAAGTTATATGACCATGGTAACTCTCTCAACTTCCAAGGCCAGGTAGCATACACACAGCACATATACACATAAACACCCAGAGAAAGGATAGTGGACAAGAAGGATCAACATCAGACTAGAATTTCTACGCATACTTCTGATGGTTGACCTTGATGGAATGTGAAACAACAAAGAATGGATTAGCATTGGGACCAGGTAACTACAGGAGAATGAATGCTGAAGAATTTACAACATGTTGTGTAGGAAGGCAAACTGCCAAGTTCAGGTCATTTGCTGGACTCCCTTTCTTGTCTGTAGGAACCCCAAATCCCAGGGCTTCACTGACAATGACAACTGATGGGCAAATAGGCTTGGAAAGGGAATCTTGGCTATAGAGTCCTTCAGATGAGTTAAGGTTCTTCCAAGTGACAGCCACAGCCTGGTTCTCTCCTCTTCCCAGGAGCCCTGTGTGGATCTACTTCCTTTTCTTTCCTACAATTCTGTTTTCTTCATGACTCCCACAGTGACTTCCCTTTTTAAAAACTTCTGATGATCAATTAAAAACAAAACCTTCCCGTGATCCTCAAGCTCTTCCTCTCGCCCTAACATGCCAAAGCATGTTTTGTTTTGTTGATGGCATGTTTACATAAACTCTTTTATTCCAAAAATATTGGGGGTCAAACACTACACTCCTTTCCTGTTTAAATTCCTATTTTCTTGGATTTGGAAACATTTTTCAACCACCATCTTTTCCCTTCCTTTCTCTTATTTCCTTTGTTTGTTAGCCTTAAGGAATTTCCTCCGAGACTGTGCTGGAATCCCCAAGAAAGATCAGAACATTTTTCAGGCTAGAAGAACTATTCCAACACAGAGACTACTTTAAAGATTACAGGAAGTCAATAAAATAAGACTTATTGTCTTTTCTCATAGGCAGAAGCAGGGAGTGCATCATGCTGGTAAGGAAGCACTTTAGGCCAAGAGAAGGGGGAGTTTCCTCAGCACTGGGACTATGCAGTCAAGCTGCCTGCTACCTTGAGTTTACAAGCCCAGCATCACTGAGAAAACTGAACAGTGGATGAATACCAGGTGTCAATTGACTGTAAGGTGATTCTTGCATCAAGTAAAGAGTACATGATGCCCTGTCAGTGCAGGAGCACCACCTGAAATTCCTTTAAAGGGGAGTAAGAGATAACTGAGGCTAGCTCAGAAGAGGAAGAAGATGTAGGTGGTCAGAAGACTGTGGATTTGTATGAAAGAGAACAAGCCATCTACCTCATAACCTGTCTCAACCATCTCAGAAGTGAACATTACAATTCTAAACATACATGCACTGAACAGAGGCAGACCCATGGCTACAGAGACAACTCAGTGGTTAAGAGGACCTACAGCTTTGCTAAAGACCCAGATTGTGGTATCAAAGCCCACATGGTGATCACTACCACCTTTAACTCAAGTTCCAGGAGATCCAATGGGCATATATGTACATGCATGTGCACACATACAAAATATAAATAAAATTAAAATATCAGTAAACATAAAGTCATAGATTAACTTCAACACAGTACTGGTGGATGATTTCAATACCTCCTCTCACCGTTAGATAGATCATCCAGACCCAAAAAACAAAACAAAACAAAACAAAACAAAAAAACAATAGAGAAACACTGGGATTTATAACATGATATATCAAACAGACATAACAGGTATTTACAGAATACTCAACCCAAGCACTATAAAATATCCGTATTTCTCAGGAGCCAGTGGAACTTTCTCTAAGACAGATCATATATGGGGATGTAGAGCACCTGTCTCAATAAATATAGAAAAAATTTAAATAACTTCTTGTATTTTATCTGACTATAATGGGATGAAGCTAGAAAACAATTCAAGAGAACTCTGGGAATGATGCAAAGTCACAGAGATCAATCACATTGAATGATTAATGTGTCATTGAAGATATCACAGAGGAAAAGAAAATGTCTTAGAGTTAAATAAAATGAATACATGACATTCAAACCCAATGGGATAAAATGAAGGCAGGCCTAAGGCAGAAGTTACAGCTCAAGTTCTTTTGATTACAGTGTTTCATCACAGCCATAGAAATCCTAAGACAGGAAATGGCAACAAACAAGCCCCAAAGTAGTAGATTCACAAAACTAATGACAGCCAAAGCAGAAAATAATGAAACAGAAGTTAAATAAATAAGTAAAATCAATAAAACTAAAGTTGGTTCTTTGAAAATATAAGCCAAATTGATAAAGCCTCCAACAATTTAACCAAAAGAGAGTAATTAATAAAATTAAATACAAATTAATAAGATTAGAGAAGGAAATGGAGACACCTTCCAATCACAACAGATGACTAAGGAACTCAGAAAACCATTAGGACATGCCTTAAAAAGCTCTGTTCTAATTGACTGGAAAATATAAAAGGATATAAATTAACTTCTAGATAAATATGAACTACAAAAGTTAAACCAAGTGATATAACAAATTAGACAGGTCTCTAACAAATAACCCAATAGAAGTAGCAATGAAACCTGTCTCAACCAAAAACCACTGAGGCTCAGAGTCTACCATAGAATTCTACCCAAACTCTGAAGGACTACCACTACTTCTCACATTATCTAATAAAATAGAGAAGGAAGGAAAACTTCCAGACTCTTTTTATGAAGCCAGTAGTACCCTTATATCTTAAGCAGTTAAAGACATAGCAAGAAAATTATAGACACACCTCCTGGATAAGCATAAAAGTAAAGTTTCTTGATAACATACTCACAAACCAAACATAAGAACGAATCAAAAAGACCATTCTTTGAAATCAAGTTGGCTTCATTCCAAAGCTATAGGGAATGCTTCAGCATACATAAAACAGTAAATAAAATTTATTACATATGTGGATTCAAGGACAAAAATCACATGATCATCTCAACTGATACAGAAAAAGCTTTAACAAAATCCATCATTTTTTTTATAATAAAAGTCCTGGAGAAGATAGGGATGTAGAGAACATATCTCAATATAATCTATAAACATAGGGATGCAGAGAACATATCTCAATAAAACCATTGCCGATATCATGATAAGAAAGAACCTTGAAGCATTTTCAGTAACATCAGGAACAAGACAAATCTGTCTATTCTCTACCACCCCTACTCAATATAGTGATGGAGGTCATAGTGAGAGTAATAAGATGGGAAAATAATAAATAAATAAATATTCATTTATTACAAATAATAATAATGAACCCACCACCAGACTGAAAGACTTCTACAGTGTAATTTTAAAGGTCTTAAGAAAAAAATTAAAGACACCAGAAGGTGGAAAGACATCCCATGATATAGGTAGAACTAACCTGCATCATTTTGATTCAATGTAATACAAATTCCATTTCCACTCTTCACAGGTACAGGGAAAGAAATCTTAAAATTCATATGGAAACACTTCAGACACTAGATAGCCAATGGAATACTGAGCAAAAAGAACATTGCTGAAGGCATCACTACACCTGACTTTAAGTTACACTACAAAGCCATTGTAATAAAAACAGTATGGTACTGGCTCAAAAATAAACATTTATCGCAGTGGAATAAAATACAGGACACTGATACAAGTCCACAGAACTACAACCTAATATTTGACAACATAAAAAGTACACATTGGATAGGCCAGCGAAATAGCTCAGTAGGTATAAGTGCTTGCCATGAAAGTTTGACAGCTTGACTTCTATCCCAGGAACCTGAAGTCAAAGGAGTGAACTGATTCTCAAAAGCTATGCTCTGTTCTGTGACACCATTTCTGGGGAGACTGGTAGAAAAGCAAAACATATATTCATCCCAGATAGACCTGATGGAAAATCAAAGAACAGATACCACCAAAGTCCAGCTTGGTAAACCAATAAATATTATTGGAGTTTCTTACAGGAATATGGGTAGAGAGTTACTGAAAGGAGCAGAAATGATTCAAAGACAGTTGCAGCATCAAAGTCCTTTCTCATTCCCAGGTAGATACACACACATAAAAGATTAGAAGTTCAGATCCCCATATGAGAAAGAACACACACTGTTTATCTTTCTGAGCCTGGGTTACATCACTTAATATAATTACAGCCCCGGAAATATACATAAAAACTGTATTGGATCAGCATACAGGGGGTTACCTTAATTTGGAAATAAAATAACAATAAGTGATGAAGGAACCTTGGCCAAGATACAAGTGGAAATAAAATTGAACAGCAATTCTTAACAGAACAAAATATTTCTTCTTGTATTCTTGCTCAGGCCATTTCAGATTTAACTAGAATCCTATATCCTTGATGGAAAATCCCATGGAAAATTACCCAACTCTATTTTAGGAGCTAAGAGGTCAAGATGTCCCAGCTAATTTATCTTAGCTTCTGTTAAACTGTGTGGAACCAACCCCCTCTAGCCAACAGCTTATCTTAGCTTTTGTTAAACTGCCTGCTTGCACAGAAACCCCTCCAGCTGTTTATCTTAGTTTCTGTTAGACTACTTGCTTCTGTGAAGCTCCCTGTAGCTTACCAAGAAAGATGCCAGGATGTGGTTTTTGCCTTCAAAACCCCATGCTCTGGACACTCAAGACCACACTCAGGACCCGAAAAGCTGAGTGTAGCCCCAGCTAGCTGGAATAAAGACTTTCAGTTGGCTCTAAACTGTATCTGAGTAGTCATCTTTGGTGGGCTCCCTGTGACAGTATTTCCTCTTCTAATTAGTAATCTTTATGAAAATGCTATGGAAGTCTGGGGTTTTTTGTTTTGTTTTGTTTTCACATGTCTGTATATTTAACTGTTCCAACCTGGTTTAACTTTCATTTTGATCTTTATCTTTTATCTTTCATCAGTTTGCATCATGTACATTTAAATTTCCTAATAAAATTTTGGTTAAAAACAATTCTTTCCAGGGGCTTCTCTATATGTAGTCAGTATTATTTCTATCCGTGTTTTGTGTTCTGTCTTATGTTTAAATACCTATACAATGCTGTCTTCTACACAGAGATGACCACAACAGGAGCCAGAATAAAACCATCAGCCACCAAATGTCACCATTAGTGCTTGCCTAAAACACTGGGAGTATGGACATACATGTGACAAAATAAGAACAGCCAGATGGATTGTTATTTTATTTCCAAATTAAGGTAACCCCCTGTATGCTGATCCAATACAATTTTTATGTATATTTCTGGGACTGTAATTCATTAAAATATTAAACTTGTCTTTGAGCTTTACGGAGGTCAAATTGAGATATCCAGGGACTTCTGGCCAACTCACCAGTTTTGTACTCTTGGCATTTATGCATGCATCTCAAAGCTGGTTTACATTTTGCATCAATTTCAGAATAGATCTCCCAGGGAGTTTTGAAATTTCAGGGCAGAGAAGTCTCGTTCTTTGTTAAGTCTAAACTGTAAACCTAGAGTTTCACCCAGTGAGCCCCTGAGTCTGTCGAAATGAACACTTTGAAATACAAGGGCCATGTATCTCTGGCTTCCAGGCAATTCTGCAGAAGACTTGACTGAGAGAATTGCAAAAGTCTGTGATTTCCTGGTGAGGAATTATATATGACGCAGTAGAGTGAACTGCAGACAATTCGCCAGATGTTACTACAAAACTGGAAATTACAGCTCCTCATGGTTATCTAACCCACGACCCACAAAACCGACCAAACTCCACAAGTCACAGCTTCCAGATTCTTCCTTACTCCTCTAATCACTGAGACAAAATCATTTCAAGACATAATCGATAATTATAACCAGTTTAATCAATCTTAGGGACTTTGGATAGATACATACAAAGTGCTGCAATTTATTGTGGTAAATAGTAGGTAAGACTTTCAGATTTATCTTTTCTTAAGGTTTTTTTTTTTTCCTTTGAGACATGTTTGCTTCTATTGTGTGTGTCATCTTGTGTCTGACTGGAGAGCAGGCCTTTCCATGAAATATCAAAGGGAGTTCAGCACTTCGACTGGTCATGCCTCAGTTTGCTAAAAACAGTCTGAGCATGGACGTGCTGAACACTACTGGCTACACACACCAGAAAACACAGTCTGAAGGCATACACACACTGCCTGGTGCTCCGAGATCCTGAAGAATGTCCCTTGGACGCTGCTTTCAACCTGACTCCAGACAAGGCAGTGATACTTTCAAATGGCCTTCCTCTTACTCACTGGGAGAATCTGACCTTCTGGTCTGTATTTGATATTAAAATGGTAGGAAAGAAAGAAAAGAAAGGTTTTACCCAGAAAAATCTGGGAGGACCACCATAGAAATAGCACCTCTATCAAGAGCCAAGAAAGAGTCTGCTCTAGATGAATACAAACAGAACAGGTGACAGGCCCCATCCTCAAGAGAGCATCCGTTTGATTCCACTTGCCTGCCCCTTTCTCCTTCTCACACTCCTGACCATCAAAGCCAGTTGCACAGAGCAGTGCAGAGGACCAGGAAGGGTTGCAGAATGACCTTGGAGACCAAACTGTCCAACTTCCCAGATGATGAATGAGGATGCAAAGCTCCTTAGGTGTCAGCAGCAAGATGCTGATATGAGAGGCCAGAATTCTTGGCTCTGTTCCAGAAGATTTTTCCTGAGCACACACAGGGTGTGAAGATGTTTTGTTATTTAAGTCCTAAGGCTTCTTTTCCCTCAAGACATTGATCACATTTGCTTCTTAGAACCACGCCATCTCAAGATACATGAAACGATGCTTCCCTCCACTTCCCTTCCCTCCCTTTCACTTTCTTTCACCTTCTCTCTCTACCCTTTCCTTTCTCAGTATAAATCCCTGAGAGCAGCAAAGATTGCATACCCACCCTGGGGAAATACAATTTGCTCTTGCCTGTGATAGTTCAAACTCAGCCTCCTGAGGTTTCTAAAGTCATGGTTTCCAACTTAAGTTCTAAATATATTTTTTTTAAAAGGGAGGCTCCACAAATAATCTGATATGATACATTTATGTAAAATTAAAATTGTATTTACTTTATTTACATCTCCACCCACCCCACTGACTTTTATCTTCAGGTTTAAAGTGATCCCCTATGGCTCAGTATCTTAAAGTAGGCTGTGTGTGTTTATTTGGTTCTCATAAGGACAAAATAAAACTAATAAAATGTTTCTCCCACAATTCTTTTGAAGTATCTGTCTATAAATGACCTTTTAAATTTTGAACTGAACTTGCCAAATTGACCATTTCTAGTATTGCTCATGAATCCAATTGGTTAATCTAATTCTCGACTCCAGCGCTAAAAGGAACATACATTTTCCCCAGGCATATAGAGGAAGCACAGGGAGAAAGGAGAGAAGATGAAAGAGAGAGAGGGAGAGAGAGAGAGAGAGAGAGAGAGAGAGAGAGAGAGAGAACTCAATCAAGAAAGCTAGCACAACATAGCAAAAAGTTTCCCCAGTGAGCTCCCAATAAGAAAGAAAGAAAACATCAAACACCAATGGTGGCAAAACATTTACTGGAAATTTCCAAAGTTTTCAAAATTGTTATAAAACATAAGCAAGTACACTGCAGCTGATCATTAGACATGAAACTCTTACCTTTTTTTCTAGGTAGATATGAATAGAAAAGGGACTAGCTACAAGCATTTGCTATGGGTAAAGGCTCTAGATATTAGGCTACTGCATACAGATTATCTCCCTGCGTATCATTTAGGAAAATTTAGGCTTAGAAATCAAGACCAATTGGGCAGGGAACACTGACCTATTAACATCATTCCAGCCCTTCATCTATCAAGGCCACATAAGATTAACAAGCTCTTTATGGAAAGTAGTTTTGGTCAATCAGCAATTGTCTGAGAACCAGAGAAAGGCGGCTAGAGAGCTAAAGGCTGGCTCTTGGAAAACATGATGTTTGGTTTGTTTGTTGGTTGGTTTTAGTTTGTTTACTTCCTTGTAAACCTATTCCCCAGGCCACAGTCTCATTTGCTTTCTATCATACTTAGCAACCTCATTTCTTTGACAGCCCCACTCATGACTGGTGTCCCAGGTCCTGATGTCTTTCCCGTTGCTCTGCTGCTCTGAGGATGAGCTAGCTAAAGCCTAGCTCATGCATTCCTATAAGAATCGTGTTTCTAATGGTTTGAGAATTTGTGCTTGATGGTCATCAACCACGTGAGGTAGGTAGTGCATCCTCATTTTGTTGAGGAGGAAACCGAGTCTCAGAAAAGGCACACCACCTCCCTATCACAGAGGTAAGTGGATATCAGCAGTAATGTGAACACAGAACCTTATAAAGGAAATAAACCAGTGACTCACCTATAGTTCCCCAAATTGGGCTGCAATGTCTATTTTAAAAATCAGCTCATCTATACATCTATACTTTTAGGTTTTTGAGTCATAAACAGGACAGCTAGATGCTAAAAGGAACTGAGTCTCAATGGCTTATGCCTGAGTGAATAGTAACAGTAGAGATTGCCATGGACTTGAAACATTAGGGACATTAGAGGAGCCACTTTGGTATTCTGTCCCCACGTGAAACAGTCTGAACACTCTATAAATCTGACCACAGCCCCTCTGCAGAGACATTCAGTTGCTTTTGTCCCTGTTTGTAAAACAGAGTAGCCCACAGATTTTTTTAATGCATTCTTTGGGCATGTAAGGCTTTGCTGTCCTGGCAAGGGGAGCTCAAATCTAGAGAAAGACTGACTCTCAGTTTGGGAGCACCACACTATGTACTATAATTCTGCAGTTGCATCTGGAAAAGGCACTCCTCACATGCATGGCGTATCTGTCCACATGCGGCTTTGGTTGAGACACACCATTGGCATGTACTCTTTTACATACCTAAGACCCATCCAACATAGATGCTAATTTTCAAGGCTTTTTTCCGTAAATAAGATTCAAAGTTTGGATGGATTGGTGTTTAAGTTAGTAAAATCTGTACTTGTCCCATGAGGCCTTGGTCCACAGAATCACAGATTGGACAGTGCCCATCTGGCCCAGAATCCTGCAGAAAACATCACTATCTGACAGGCACTGGCAGCTGGAGGCCAGGGATTTAAGTTAAGCAATGTGATCTGCACTGCTCTTGGCCCCTGAGCAGCCTAAGCTCAGCCCCAGATGAGGTGAAAAGATGGCTTTGTGGTCAAGTCTATCTCGACTCACAATTTCACTGTCTTATCATGACTAAAGCCGCTCACTGCATCTGTGGTTTTCTTACATAAATTTTCAATCCAGCTCGTGTTATTATAAAGCATCTTTTCCATCCCTGATGCTGGGGCTGGACTTTTAGCTCGCATATTTTTTCCAGATGTGATGAGTTCTCCATAGCCCTCTTGGTGAGCAAATGCATATCCGGATCTTCTGGAGCTTGACCTGCGGGTCTGAGGCCTTCTGCTTTGTAGGGGCCTTTCCTTTCTCTGAGCCTTCTGCCACCGGCGCATCTGGGGAGGAAGAGCACCACAGTACAATCATGAACCCAAACATTAGACTCCAGACACTCAGCCATTGAGTAAAACGAAAGCCACTTTTGTTACTTAATTGAAAGTCTACAACAAGAAAATCTTTGCCTTTACTCCAAAAGGAAGTTTTAAGCCTAAAGCCATAACATTCTCCACTCCAAAAGACGACACTAGGCATTAAATCAATTTTTTCCCTACCAAAAAATTCTCATGTAAACAAAAAATTCCAATAAAATTCATTACTGACTCAATTTCATGGACCATATGGTGAGTTGGGGGTAGGGGACTTGCTTTGTTTTAGTAACAGTGTTGGGAACAGAGTCTGGGATCTTGAGCATACTTTTGTATAGAAATATTGTGTCTGTAGGCCCAATTCCCAGTCTTTCACCTCTTTTTCCCTTTTAGAGGCTATCTGGATCCTGCAGTCACTAGTAACTGGATTAGGAGAGAATTTCAGAAATTAGAGTCAGAATGTTCTCCCTCTATGGAAGATCAACTTATCATGAGACTTTTGGGAGTTTTATTTATTCTGGTTTGAGATGTGCACACCTGTGTACTCGTGTATCTCTGTGTGTGTGTCTGTGTCTGTGTGTTTATGTCTGTATGTGTATCTGTGTGTGTGTGTGCGCATGTGCACGCTCATGTGTATGCTTGTGATTTACAAATATGAAGCTGTTGCCTTTTAAAGAACATCTATAGTACAGCCCCTACATCAGAGGTTCAGGAAACATTGTCAAAAAGGGACAGAAAGACCCAGAGGAGCAGATCTCTGCTGCTGGATAGTGCCCCTGAGACCTGACAGGGTAAGTGCGCCTATCAACTCTCAACAATAGTTCTCAAAAAATATTTAAGACCTAAAGATCGTTTGGGTGGGTTTCAATGCGCCTTCCATCTCCCTAGGAAAGTGAGTGGAGAAGATGGTCAGAGGTTTTGCATAAGTGATCAATTCTAATTTTCAGGTCTGAGGATACTCAGTAAGCAAAACATGACAATCATCCTTAACACACAAATCTTTAGAATACTTATCATTTTATGGTTTGGATTCAGCTCAGATCCAACACAAAAGGACAGACACAGGGATTCTATGACTCATTTCCTACTCTGCCCCAGAATGTAAGAAATATCATGCTAAGAAAAGCTCAGAGTCCTGGGCCTCACTGATCTGGCCTCACTCCCTCTAAAAACATGTTATCCTTCTTTGTGGTAGGATAAAATATGTCTCCTTCTCCTCCTCTTCTCTGTCCTGACTCTCAGCCTAGCCCAGCGCTGCTTTGTTTGTTCTGTTTCCTATGAGCCATTGAGATCTATTCGAATCTCTGATCCAGGCGTCTTTCTACACCATGCTCTTCCTGTGGTTCTTCTATCTTTTTATTCCCAGTCCATTCAGCATGCTGCTATTCCCTTTTATACCCTGCTCCACAGGGTTATTTCCCAAGCTGATACTCTATTTCTACCCAAATGGTGAGACCCCTTCACCATGACATGATTTGTTAGGACTCCTTGTATGGTACCCTTAGCTTTCCCTGTAGCTTGCCCTTCTCTTAAAGTGATACTCCAAAATGATTCCAGTGAGTCAGGGGTAAAGTACTTCTGATCCATCACTCCATATCCACCTAGAGCCCAATACACCTCTTTTCACTGACATTTAGGACCAGTATGTTCAGGATACGTAGGGAGAGAGTATCAACTACTCTGTTATGATGACATGGACCTATGAAAATTTTCTTAGTCATTCCTGTGCATCTGCTTGGACAGAGAAGGACATCATTCATGAAAGCCACCAACCATCCTTCAAGTACTCACAGTGTCTCAAACATACCTGATCACTCAGGCTTGGGTATAAATACATCTTCAGAAATCTGAACACCACCACTGGCATGACTGACGTCACTGCTGTCAAGAGAACCACGAACCAGACAAACTTCTGGCTTAGGGAGTGCTGTGCATTTCCTACCATTAGAGAGACATAGACACTGTGGCTAAAAAACAGCAAATTGCTGTAAAATCTCTATAGTTACATAATTTACAGTTATAGTTAGTGGTTGTGAATGAAACTGATAATTATATGCATTTAAAGAAAAATCTTTGACATTATTACAAAAGCCTGGGGAGGTGTTAGCCTGATGAAGCGTTCTCTCACCCAGGCTCCTTCCAGCTTTGCTCTTTTCCTTCCTTTCAACCTCACAATCCATGACCAGTTTAGAATTTCTGATTAATGATTTGATGCAGGCCTATTCTCAAACAATGGCCTCCCTGACTGTCTCTGTCATAGGGAAATGCCACATCTAGCACAAGGGTAACCTTTGAAATTCTAGGCAACAGCCCAGAAAAGCTGCCTCAAAAAGAACTTGCTATTTCTTTGATGCTCCCTTGGTTCTGTGCTAAAGATCTGAGGAGATCCTGGAGGCTCCTAGTTTGATGAGAAGAGTTCCCCTGTGAACACTGAGTCTGGCTACCCAACATGAGAGATGGCAGCTAGAGGAACTCACTGCCAAGTCTGAAACCAGCATCCAGACTTTACCCTCATTTCTCACATATTTATTGTTTATCTAATCAAGGCAGCAAAGGGAGGCAGGCATATTTCGTGGGACTACACCATCCCTGTCCCTGTACATTTTCTAGGGATTCATCATGATACCTTCAACCAGCCAGGTCTTCATCCCAGTGCGCCTGTGCTAACACCATTCGAATGGGCTTTGGGTCTGAGAGTTTGGCAACTGATTGCTGTCTGCTTTTTCTGGCTCTGGAAAGTAAATCTGTCTACCAAAGAGCAGCCAACTCCAGTTGTTGTAAGCCAAGGGCAGAAACAAACTTGATTCAATCAATTAAATGTCTTTTTAAGCTCCTTGAAGCTCATTACCCACAGACAACGTTGAGAAAAACAAGCTTCTCTTAAAGCCACACCCCTTCCTGCTGCTGGTTACTAAGGAAAAACTTTCCTTTTTTTTTTTCTCTTCTTTCTTTCTTTTTCTTTTTCTTTTCTTTCTTTTTGAGAAAACCCCAATGTTGACCTAACTTTTGTAAACTTTCATTGGATCTCAGTAATTAATTCATGGAATGGTATGTGCTTAAGTAAAAGGGGTTAGTTAGTCCACTCACAAACTATCTTCTCCAGGAGAAGCAATCCCATTTTGCATGTTAGAGTGGTCTAACATAGATTGGAAATGCACCAAATGTTCAAGATTTGGTAACACGAAAATAAAAAATAAATAAGCAGAAATTTAGAAACAGTTCATGAGTCTTCCTTTCCTAACTGGCATGTTGTGATGACTAACCAACATGCCGCTACATGGTTGGAATCTTTTGGTAAACAAAGTATTAATGTGGTGTACTAAGCAAAACTGTTAGGATTTGAAGCAGTTGCTGCATGTGTAAGAACAGACAAAGTTGAAGAACACTGTCCCCACACTTACACACACAACTGGATGGAAACAGAACCCAGGCCTTGGTGAAGACTACCACTTCAAAATCAATCCTGTGACCCTTCCGACACAGAGCTCATGAGAAATTGTTTTCTTCGTTGAGGCAATCAGAGCATGGACTCAAAGTACTATGCTACCTGCTTGAGCTCAAAGGATTGTCTCTGATCATCATTCCGTTCTAATTTGTTGAGGTGAAGTCAGAAAATATCTGTTCCTTACTTACTCACATGCAGTAGAGATTTCCAGACTTCTTGGAAAGTGTATGAATGGTTCTTGTGTAAACGTCAGTGATCTTGGCAGAATTATTGTGAAGTGTGGGTATTGACATAAGAACACTGATGTGTCCTCTTTATTAAAGAAAATAACTTCAAGGCCTTGAGGATTTTTAGGGCTTCCTTGATATCCCATCAGACATCCAAAATCTCCCATAATGCATACATGATTCGAACATAGTCAAGTCCCAATTTCTTGCATAATAATACTGTGGTTGGCTAGTCTTATGTAAACTTGACACAAGCTAGAATCATTTGGGAAGAAGGACTCTCTATAAGCTTGGCCTGTGGGCAAGTCTGCAGTCCATTTTCTTAATTAATGATTGATATTGGAGGACCCAGTCCATTGTGGGTGGTGCCATCACTGGCTAGTCATTTGGTGTGCTATAAGAAAGCAGATTGAGCAAGCCATGGAGAGCAAGTCAATAAGCTATGTTCCTTCATGGCCTCTGCATCAGTTCCTGCTTCTAGGTTCCTGGCTTGAGCCTCTGCCCTTGACCTCCCTTCGTGCTAGACAGTGGTCAGGACATGTAAGATGAAATAAACCCTTTCTTCCCGCAGTTGCTTTTTGACATGGTGTACTGCCACAGCAATAGAAACCCTAACCAAGACACTCAGCTCTCATCAGAGTCAGTATTTATTTAACCAGGGTCCATCCTAAAGCTTTATATGTAATAACTTATTTGAGCTCTGCTTTTTTCTATTGAAAAATAGGAACAATTAATAACCCGGTTCATAGATAAATATTAAATCATGGAAAGGAAAGAAAATTTGTTCGGTACCACACAATTTGTTAAGTGGTGGAGCTGGCCTTTAATCCCCTTACATCTATCCAGCCTTCTCTTCTGGCCACTTCTGGAAGAATGATCAGAAATCTGTAGAGGGCTCTAACCTATGAATCATTTCCCTTTCATCTAAATGCAGACGATGTCTATGGGAGAACTCTGACAGATGTGCCGGTGGCAACCCAGTAAGGGGAGTAGGCTATCCCCCTTTCCTGTTTTATAATAAAGAAACTTTCACAGGCTGTAAATACACATGTTATGCCCCTTGTCTTATAGGGCATGGTCTATTGCATCTGGGCCATGGGGGCCTATAAGTTCTATCTGGCAAGGAAAATAGCAGTCATTTGGAACCTCTTTCGTGTCTGGAAAGCTACAGGTGCACAATCGCAAGAAAAAAGAGTGCTGGCCATTTCTAGCCCCACACAACACAAAAACAAGTCATAAAGACAAAGGACTTTGAGTATGGCACAAGGCCTCACAACAGGTAGGACCACTTACCAACAAACGGGAACTGGCGTGGGAAGATTCCAAAGACACCATCGCTGTGCATGGCCAGTAAAATGGAGAAATAGGTAGCAACACTGCCCCAGATGAAGACATGATTAACCACAGTCCAGTAACTTGTGTCCAAAGCTATCTGCAAATAAAGTCAAATGCAAAAAGAAAAGCTTTTTAAGCATTCAAAAATAATCACATACACAGAAGCTTGTCTCCAGAATTACTCTGGACCATGAAGATTACTGGACCAACCACACATCTCCACTTCTGTACACACACAAGAAAGTGTCAAGTGCTAGACAAGTGTCTAGAGCTTAGGCCTATGGGCAACTGTATATGCCAAGGTTAAACAGCCTCAGGAGGTGAAATGGCAAGAGTTTCATTTTAACAATTTTATAAAATGGAATGATATTTTTATATCATCATACCAACTCATTCCAAGGACCCCTTTCTTACCTTCCTCAAATCACAGAAAAGAAGAATCTTTGACTTTTTGTCATAAAATTTGTGTGGTCTGAGAATGTGTCCCTAAGTCCTTCTTCCTTTTCTGTATCTTGTGTGGCAGCAGCAACGTTATTTACAGAGCAGAGGCCTCAGAAGACATGCAGGGAAAGGACTGTAGACTCTTACTCTGTCTGAAGGGACCCTTTCTGAGACATAAATACATCCTTCTCTAGACACAGAAGTATGTCCCCTCCCACTGCAGTTTGCTGCCTTCTGATGTTGTCACAGCACTAAAGATACTAGAAGCAGAAGATAATGAACTACAGGGTCATTACACCTGAAGACAGCCTTGCAGTCCATCCTGGTCAAGACTGCTAATTATCTAGTGTATTGGGCTACTAGGGCAGTAAACCCAAACCTGAAATTCTTTCTCCCACCACCTGCCACTTCATCACCAGCAAAAGAAAATAGTCTGGTCCATGTTATAAGAAGAAAAATAAATCATAATTCACATTTAAAAAAAAGACCCTATTAAAGGAATGCGTGTTTCCCCTTGAAATAGAACCAATCAATGTGACTGAGAAGCATGAGAGCAACAGCTAAGCAGCATGAGATGTTATAAGGGGATGCAAACCAAGTGGAGGATAAAACTCCACTTGTGATGTTAAAGCATGAAACAGAAAAACCAAGGGGATCATCACTGGTGAGAGCTGAATGTACATCCTGGAACAAACGCAAATAACAGGGAGCACAGGCCAAGAAATGCAAACCATTTGTGAATCTGTAGATATCAGAGTCATGAGCCCAATATACTGTTACTAGGATCTTTGAACCAACTAAATGATAAATAAAGAAGTGCCAATCAAAGCCAGCAGTAGCCTAGATTTTCAGACCGAGACTGTTCAAATCCCTGGCAAATTAGTTCAAATACAAATCACATTCTGCTGGTGTTAGTGAAAGCAAATCAAGAGCCTAAGCTTGCTTTCCAACTTGGACCCCGGCAGAATGGCTCCTGCAAAAGAAGGGTGGTGAGAAGAAGAAGGGCCATTCTGCCATTAATGAGGTGGAGACCCGACAATACACCATCAACATTCACAAGCGCATCCATGGAATTAGCTTCAAGAAGTGTGCTCCTCGGGCACTCAAAGAAATTCAGAAGTTTGCCATGAAGGAAATTGCTACACCAGATGTGTGCATTGACACCAGGCTCAATACAGCCATCTGGGCCAAGGAAATAAGGAATGTTCCATATCGCATCCCAGTATATTTGTCCAGAAAACGTAATGATGAGGATTCACCAAACAAGCTCTACACATTGGTAACTTAAGTGCCTGTTACCACATTCAAAAATCTACAGATGTCACTGTGGATGAGAACTAACCTGCTGAATGTCAAACAAAGTTACAGAATTCCACCCCCCCCCAAATAAAAGTACATAAGGTTTTAGACCAAAAAGATGCTAACAGAATATAAAAGGGATCAACTGGCATCAATCTACCACAGTGAAACTGGGATATAGAAATATAGCAGTAAAGTTGACAAGGAGTGGGGATGGGGCAGGAGGAGCTCTAGCTGAAGAATCTTATTTTCACTCAATATAGTGTTTAAAAACAAAGACAAGGGATGTTTAAGCTCAAATTTTAACATCCAAACACTCCTTCTGAGTTAATTTCCAACATATTGTTGGAACCAAATAAATCAAAACAAAACCCCCAAAACAGTTGAAGTGTAGAATTAAATAGGCGACATGCAATAATTCTAGTAAATTTATAATTAGTTCTAATGATGTGAGCATGAGCTACAGTGTTAATGTCAAAAGCATTGAAACCTTCAAAACCTATGTTAAAGGAGTATCCAGTAGCATTCTGAAACAAAACATACTGTCAGTTATAAACCAGAACTGAGGGGAAGAGTAAAGACATAGGGAGAAAAGAAAAATCAAAACAGTCTAAAACCACGGCCCAGCCCTACAATGGTGTCCTGCCTACAAGATATGCTAGTGCAGTGGTGGTATAAAGCTTGTGGGAGCAACCAACCAATATCTGCTTTGATTTAAGGCCCACTCCATGAGATGGAACCTACACCTGACACTGAGTGGCCAAGAGCCTGAGACTAGATATCTAGGGAGCTAGGGTAAAACCAAATACCACTGTTATAGAAAAACTAAAAGTAGCAATAACACGACTCCTAATGACATTACAATTCTCATAGATCAGTGCCTTGCTCAGGTAGCATCAGAGAAGCTTCCTCCTGCAGCAAATGAGAACAAATACAGAGACCCACAGCCAGACATGAGTGTGAAAGACCTTGGAACATTCAGACCTAAATGGAATGACTTCATCAAATCCTTCCCTTGTGGGTTCAAGTAACCTGTAGAAAGGGAGGCAGAAAGAGTATCTGACCCAGAGGGGCTGGAGGACACCAAGGAAACAACATGATTGATACACATGTGAACGCAGTTCTGATGTGTTTTTGTTTTATCATATGACATGATATTCTCTTAAAAGTCTGTTTTCTTTTTTTGTTTTTATTTTTGGATATTTACTTTATTTACACTTCCAATGTTTTCCCCTTTGGAAACCCCCTATTCCATTCCCTCTCCCCCTGCCTCTATGAGGGTGCTCCCCCACCCACTCACCCACTCCCATCTTCCCTCCCTAGCATTCCCCTATACTGGGGTATCTAACACCCTTAGGCCCAAGGGCCTCTCCTCCCACTGATGGCCAACAGGGCCCTCCTCTGCCACATATGCGGCCAGCACCATGGGTCCCTCCATGTGCATTCTTCGGTTGGTGGTCCAGTCTCTGGGAGACCCGGGGTTCTGGCCAGTTGGCACTGTTGCTCCCTCCATGGGGCTGCAAACCCTCTCATCTCCTTCAGTCCCTTCTCCAACTCCTCCATCTGGGACCCCATGCTCAGTCCAACAGTTGGCTGTGATCATCTGCCTCTGTATTTGTAAACCAAACGTTGTAAAATGTTTGGTTGTAATTAAAAATACTTTTAGATTCCACCTCACCCCATTGAGAATAGCTAAGGTCAATAAAGCAGATGTCAACAAATGCTAATGAGGTTCTCGGGAAAGAGGACATCTTATTTAGTGTTAGTAGGAGTGTAAAGCGGTGTGGTTACTACAGAAATCAGTGTGGTAGTTGTGCAAGAAAACCAAAAGTGAAGCTATTTGATCCATATGTACGACCCCTGGGCATACACACAAAGACTCTACACTCTACTGCAGGGATACCTGGGCAACCACGAACATTGCTGCTCTATTCATGACAGCAGGACATGGAAACAGCCTAGATGTCCACCAACCAGTGAACAAATAATGAAAACGTGGCACATATAAATGATGGAATTAAACTAAGTTGTAAAGAAAAGTGAAATTATAAAATTTGTATGAAAATAGACATAACTGGAAAATATTATATTAGGTGAGAATCCAGATCCAGAAAGATCATTGCTGCTTATTCTTTCAAGTGTAAATTCTAGCTTTGCATTTTTAGATTTGTATGTTTAACTCAGGGTGTCTATACACATCAAGAGGCCAGAACATTTTCATGAAAGAGGGAAGGGAATGCATGTGGTATGAAAGGAGATGGGGGAACAGCTTAAAGAGGAGCTTGGATGGGGGTACCCTGTATGGGTGGACAGTGTTGTTGCCAAAAACATGGATTACTAAACAAAAATCTCAGGGTCATACATGGAACACCCCTATGAGGTGTTGGCTAAGGTGTCTTCAAAGGTCCCCCCAAACAACCAGACTATCACCACTGCTCTTGGCTGACCACCATCTTATGATGGTAAGACCCTATTATTGAAAACACCACACACTTTGATGGCAGGATGTACAGAAATCAATTTCTAACTGACTGGAGACCTTCCTCCCTGCTAGCTTACTTATGTAGTGACACTCTGTAGACTTCTGAGTGAGAAAACTGTGGTAGCTTATGTAGTGACACTATGTAGACTTCTGGTGAGAGGACAGTCTTGCCCAGTGTTTGGACCCTGTATGCTACAATACAACTTGCCAAGCTGAAAATGGGATCCGCCTAGATGTCCATCAACTGACAGACAACGAGAATGTAATATGTCCACATGACACTCCCAGGTACAGAGTGACTGTGCTCCGAGAGAGGAAGAAACATGAAGGACACCTCGTTCTGATTCTTCCTCTAAGTCCACAACCCATCTCCTCCCAAAGAAACAGACAATGCAAACTGCAGAGAATTTACAAACGATCCGACCACTATTCTTCAAAGATGAAGAATGACCACAGAGCCATCAGAGGTCAGAGACTATGGGGACATGACCCTGTGGAATCCTGTGTTAAACACTGGAATAGAGAAAGTTATTAACAGATAAGCTACAGAAGTCTGAGCCACACCTAAAGCTTAGGGAATAAATCTATATCCATGGCAATTTCTCGTAACCATCACAAGTACATCACGGCTATGTGCGGTCCCAACAAATCAGGTTGAGCAGACACAGACACTGTCCCCACAATGTCAACGCTTCTGAAAATCTACAATTATTCCAAAAGAAAACACTCTTCTAAGATTAATCCTGTTTAAATCGTGAACTTGGTTTTTTTTGTTTTGTTTTGGTTTTGGTTTTTTTTTGCTTTTGTTTTTGTTTTTGTTTTTGCGCATCAATTATTTCCCAGGCAACCAAAGACTGTGGATTTATTGCGAATTCAGAATAATGATCTGTTGTCCATGAAGGCCTGGCTAAGAAGGATATTTTATACTCATCAGCTGAAAATAATCCATTTTGAAAGATGTTTTGCAATAAATTAAAAAGAACATCAAATTTCTATATATCCTTGGACTCAGAATTCTCCTTTTTAAGAACACAGCTTAGCCAGGCATGGTGGCACAGCACACACCTTTAATCCAAGCACTTGAGAATCAGAGGCAGGTAGATCTCTGTGAGTTAGGGCCAGTCTGGTCTATACAGTGAGTTCCAAGCCAGAGAGTGAGACCTTGTCTCAAACAAACAAACAAACAAATGAAATACCAAGAACACACTTTAAGGCAATAAAGAAGTATTGAGAATTAGACCTTATGAAAGTTTGCTACTGAGCTGTTTTTCATAGTGAAAAGAAGAGAAGCAATCTAACAGTGTGTCCTGGTTGATGAATTACGGCATGTTCTATGCTAAAGCTTTACAGCTGTGAAAAGTGACATTTCAGAGAATAATCCAAAACCAAGATACATACTCATGAGACAAAGTTAAGTGAGAAACTAAGTTATAAAATTACACAAAATTGATTTCTATTATTTTTGCCATGTTAACATCACTATGGGACGTGGGTGAATATTCATTTTTCTCCGTACTTTTCTTTCCAGCTTTCCTATATGTGCACTTATGGCCTGAGTTCTGCATGAGACTCCCCTACAGGACCTTGCTTTTGAAGACTTCTGAACCTCATAAGCGAAAACAGCCCATGGCTGAATCAGTTGTTGTTCTAGGCTCAGCACAGGGAACTGCTTCACAGACTATTTGAAAACTGGCCATGGATGTGTCTGAAGATGACAGATATAATCTGAAAAAGCAAGTCAGTTTTAATTATTCTTTTTCTAATGGTTGGACACACCCTGAGAAACTCTTTTTTAAGATAGAATCTGTAGAGAGAAAAATCCCTTTTATCGCCTCCCTCATTTATTCAAGAAATGGCCACATATGAGTGCAACTTGTGACAAAGATGCCCTCTGATTCTTCACAGTTTTCTCAATAATCAAAAACAAAACACAGAGGTTGGATCACCCACCACATCAGTCGGGTGCTGCAGGTGTTAATGGACCAGATGTTTGCGTGAACCCTAACTCACCGGCATCTAACAGAACTGCACTAGAAAACAATTCAAAGCCCAGCTCAGAACGCCAAGGACTCCCCACTCAGAAGTGTCTTCTTAACATGTCATTTGAGCCTCTTGAATGATTTTTTTAAAAGTGTATTGCCAAATAAGTTCTAGTTGTCACTTTAAAACCTGGGACTTATTAAGTCTGAAATTATAGGAAACGTTTGTTATTTTTGGAAATGCTTCTTCTCCAAACAAAAGAAGAGAATAGAAGTATGACATTTATTTATTATTATTATTATTATTATTATTATTATTATTATTATTATTATTATTATTATATACTGTGTGAGACAAGGTCTTACACAGTAGCCCAGCCTTGAGCAATCCTCCTGCTCCAATCTCTTAGTGCTAGGATAACAGATATGTGTTACTCTGTTAGTCTACTTTTGTTTTCAGTACTTAGCTTTGAACAGATGGCTTTGAACACACTAGACAATCACTCTACCACTGAGCCACACCTCCAGTCCCTAATCATTTTTCTTATACACAATACCCAACTTAAGTGATTACTGTGTTTCTACGAACACAGATGTTATAAACTCCTAATACAAACTCACTATATCTTGTTATTTATTAAAGATTATTGACTTCATTTCAAAATGTACAGTTAAAAAGAAAATCCTGGGGCTAGAGAAATGGCCTGGTGGATAAAGTACTTGCTGTGGGGGCAAGAGAATCTGAGTACAGATCCCTAGCACTTGTGTAAAAGCCCAGACATGGCATCACACACCTGTATCCCCAGTGCTGTGTGGGCAGAGATGACAGATCACAGGGGCTCAGCAGATAGCCAATCTAGTTGAAATGGGGGCTCCAGATTTGGTGAGATACCCTGTCCCCAAAAATAAGGTAGAGAAATGATTGCAGAACACATCCTGACATCAGCCTTTGACCTCCTCCTACATGGACAAAGGTGAGTGCACCTGCACACAAATGTGCACCCTCATGCATGCATATACACATGTGTACACACACACACACACACACACACACACACACACACACAGGGATCTCTCCCTGTCTCATACCTTAAGAAGCTGAATCAGCTGACAGTGAACTTCAGCTCATGTGAACCTGACACACCAAAGCAGAAGTGCTTTAAGGAACAGGGTTACCTGTATGCTGACCACAATGACCAAAGATGTGGCCACGGTAACTGCAAAGGACTGGTAGTCAGCAATGTGTTGCCCATCTTCTCCAGCCGTGTTGTAAAAGGCCCCATAGGGAAAGAAGAAAAGGACCAATGAGGTGTAGACTCCATGTGCCACACAGATGAAAAATCTTTGTTTGTTAAAAAGGAGATTCAGTTGTCCAGGTTCATAGAGCTGAGGACAGTCCATGCTGTTCTGTTCACTTATGTCCTAGAATCAGAGTGTAATTTCAGAGAAGGAGCACTGGGGAAGAGTCAGAGAAGCCCAATATTCTCTATCCCTAGAAATAGACAAGGTCATTGTAAGCACATTCTATTGCCTACCAGTCCCTGGGCAGGAACAAGATGTTATCTTGTTTTTTATTCCCAGAACTCACCTGATCATAAATGATCTCCAATTTGCTTTGCAAAGGCTTTCATCCCCAGGAAAGACAGAGAAGAGGTCACACCAATCCTATATAGCAGAGCTAGGACTTGACTGAACTTGAATGCACCTATTTAAACTCAAATCAAAATCTGTTCTCTACATCCTCCACAGGCTGCTGTGGCTGATGACATGTCAGAAAGATTCAAGCTCTAGGATGCCAACACATGTATATATAGCCATGGACCAGAAGGAAATTGCTAATGTTGTGTGTGATAGTGATCCGGAGATGGATGCAGAGAGCTGAGGAGTTAGAACTGTCAATTTGGGGATGAGGTAAGTGGGAACTATGAGAGAAGGGAGGAATCCCATGTGGTGTTCAAAGTGGGAAGGGGGCCGAGCCTAAACAATCGGTATCTGAGTGATTTGCCCAGTGAGGACTCAGTAGTGAATATCAATAGCTCAGGAGAACAGCACTGGACAGAATAAGAGGTTCCATATTTAGCAGCCACAGAGTTCTAGAAAAAACTTCACTGCGTTTTCTTGGGCATATGAATCTATGAAGGAGAGTCTGCATTTCTGGCTTGCAGCAAAGTAACATCAATAACCACAGTGTGAACATCAAAACCAAGGGCCACTACCAAAAGGATGACCAGCATAGAAGACTGGACAAAAACAGAAGACCAGCCAGGCAGTGGTGGCACATGCCTTTAACCACAACACTCAGAGGCACAGGTGGAGGATCTCTTTGAGTTCAAGGCTAGCCTAGTCTACAGAGCTAGTTCCAGGACAGCCTAGGCTACACAAAGAAACTATCTCAAAACACCAAAATGAAACAACACAAAGCAAACAAATACACAAACAAAAACAGAAGACCATAGATGGAGAAGTGGCAGCCATAGATGGGGAATACTGGGGGAGGTCTATTTCCCCTTCATCCTTGTAGGATGGCCCAGACTGCATAGAATGGTGCTCTGTGAATCCTGACACATTCTCTTTAAGAAGTTTTGCTTGGATAAGCTGTAGGATATGAGTGTGTCTTCTCCTGTCCCAGTGGCTGATGTCGTTATCTGCATATGCTTTAAAACCACACAGCGCTGAGTTGAAGGTCTGGCAACAGACTTGGCAGTGTAGTATTGTTGCTTAACTTGAGTTTTGGTTTCTTCACCTGCCATATGCAAGCAGTAATGGCCTCCCTCACAGAGACCACTGTCCTGACAGATGGTCGAAAGATGTTTCTGCAATGTTCTTTCCTCATATTAAACAGCCAATAATCTATGCTAACATAGAACATTAATAAAACAATGATAATAATAAAGAATGGTAATACAATGTAGCAGCCCAAACACAAGTGAGCTTTTGGATCTTAGTTCTGCCACAGACTAGCTGGCTGGCTGGCCTGTCTGGGACTAGAACCTCTTAGGGCTTGTTCACCCTCAGACAAAATGAGTGACACCATAGATGGTCCCTGGGGCCCTCTAGGCCAGCACCCATGACTCTGCCATCAGCTTAAAGGCCCAGGCGGACTAACGAAGAAAAGAGCAGAACAGCCATTCAACTTGATGGCAACAAGGAGGCTTCTTGTGTTTTGTTTTGCTTTGCTTTTTTCAAATTGCACAATAACTGTTTTGGGTTTTTTTTTGTTTCTCAGAACTGCTTTGTTTTTGCTATTTGATTCCACATTGTGGGCAGCTACAAAGCACCAGGAAAAGAAACACTTGTAAACACAGCACTTGGAATAGTATGTGCTTAATACTTTACATCTAAGGTCTTTAGAGGTTCAGTGCTTTGTGGGATGCCCCTCTTTTACATATGGACAGGAGACTCAGAACCAACTACAAAGTAGAGAGAATAGAGAAGGGAGTGACCTCGCAGCTTGAGGATGCGTGTTGTGCAACAGATAGTTTCAGGCCAGAAGACGAAGCCTAGTAAACAGCTCTAATAACAGATCGGAGAAAACTTTCAAAAAGCTCTACACTTTAGTTGTGCCATGGAAACTCTGCTGGCTAGGCCTCCACTTCCCTGAAGGCAGCCAGACTTCCCCCTTTGCCAGGAAGTACATTCCAAACCAGAGGGCCGTGAAGCAGTTACCATTCTTGTAACTGATCTCTCCCTCTTCTCCTGTTTCTCCTGTCTCACACACATAAACACTGATAGAAGTCCGTGTTCATTCTCCAGGACTGAGGGCTTGTGTGTGCTTGCCCTTAGATGGGCCACTCAGTGCCCTGGGTTTCTTTTCTGCTCTGCGCTGACCAAGGAGGCTCCACTGTTCGTGCTGGTATTTAAAGCGCTGCCCATTTTTCCTTAACCCTGCATGGTTCTCTCCACCTGCCAGAGGCTAACATGGCACTTCCCCATGCAGTGCATGAACTCAGAGGCATTTTAATATTTAAAGTTAGAGCAACAGCTTCATGAAAGGACTGGACAGGGAGCATCCTTCAAAACAAGCTTCATACAATGAAAGAGCCTTGTTAACTATGCAGGAAGGGGAAAGGACAAAGCTTGAACTGGGAAAGCATTAGCCACTGTCAGGTCTCAAAGAAACCCAGGACAAGGCTCACCCAGTACCTGTGGCTCCTCCCAGGACTTCTCACTCCGCCCTTACCTTCAACTTCTCCAGCCCAAGGACTTCGCTTCCTTACCCACAGCTTCTCATTCCTATACAAATATGGCATTTCGGCCAAGTGCTCTCTTGATCCACTTCCCCCACCCCCACCCCACCCTTGCTTTCCCTCAACCCCTCCCCATAGCCCAGTTCAGTCTGGAATCTTCCAGATGCTGTTCTCTCCCTCACATCTACAATAAAATCCTTCTCCTCAACCATACCTTGGAGCAGTCGTGCCCTCATTTTCATTCAGTCCCCATGGCTAGCATGATGTGAAGCTAAAAGAGAGGCCTTAAAGTCTCCTGAACAAAGGGTTTGTTTGGTTGGTTAGGTTTTTGTTGTTGCTGTTTTGTTTTGTTTCACTGCTATAGACTCTCAAGGGTCTGACAGGAATTTCCATATTGCATTGTTTGGAAAGCAGACATAGTTCAAAGTTGTCTTTGTCCTGGGCATCAGAAGAGGAAAGCTGCCCTCCACACCCCTGCCAAGTGTGTGTGCTCTAAGAATGACAGAAGTGGCCTGTCAACTCTTGGCAGACTGCAGGGTCACTGTGACCTGATTAGAGCTGGGTAAAGCTAGAGAATCTATGCTCTAACATCTAATGGGGAAAAAAGGAAAACAGTAAAGATATAGTTACACAAGGAAGCAAAGACCTGTGGATCCCAGCATTGACTCTTTAGATTTGTGTATTTAGCCTGTAGTAATGGTTGAAGCCAGGAAACTGGAGAGGGGACCTTGGTGGGGGGAGAACAATCTTAAGGAGGGAGAATAATGAAATAAAAGCAATGTAAAGGGAGAAAAAGGAATGATGGAGAGGGTGGTCTAAGAGAGGAAGGGATAGGAGGGTGGGCAGAGGGGAGGACGGAAAGAGGGATTCCTAAAGCTAGGACATTTTTTAAAGGCCATATAGAGAGCTTCTGTTTTACAAGCTTTCTGCTATACACACACACACACACAGAGAGAGAGAGAGAGAGAGAGAGAGAGAGAGAGAGAGTCTTAGAATTACCCTTCGTAGGTAATAATACTTCTCCCAAAAGCCATAAGTTGGTAAATAAAACTCCAAGTACTAGGTGTGGGATACCTCCCATTGAACTGTTGGTCAGAAGTATCCCAGGGAAGCTCAGAAGAGTAATAAAATATTGCCATTGTTCTTGGTTACCCCACTCCAAACCTTGTTGGTGAAATTCTATTGCTGAAGACACCACACATTTTGGTCATTGAACAAGGACAATTCCTCCCTGCAGGCTAACACTCACATTTCCAGAAGATTCTATGCAGACCACCAAAGGAGAAAAGTCATCAGCAGTCTTACCTGGTTATGAAACCCACAACCTGCAACAACAACCTGGCAACACACCCATGGGTGCAACAGGGACACATATGCTATAAAAGTGACTAAATACTTCCTGATTGGATAAGATCTGTCCCACAGGAGGCAACTCATGTCTGATAACCCACGGCTAGTACACTCATCAGTCCTAGGGGTGAGCCTACTGATTTTATTTTGATAAATGGGCACAGTATCTAACTTGTCTCTAAATATTCATTTTTACAACCATGGATTAATACAGTTCCCAATCCCCATGAGAGAGGCTTCTTGGTGAAGTGGATGATGTTTAATATAGAAACTCACAACTGGTCAAAGCACGAAGAATAATGTCTATAGTATGCTTAGCCATAAATGGGATCTCAGTATCAAATGTCTCACTCTAAGACTCAGGGAATGTCCCAAAAGTGGAATACTGTAAGAGCCAGAGATCAGGGCAAGGGGAATCATGGAGAAAACAGCTTCTTCTGCACATGATGTGGTCACTGCGCTAGTGAACTCTCAGTGACTGTGACTTTCTGTACAAGATCAAGCCAGCAACCGTTTTAGATTGGATAGGAAAGGGGGCTCATGATGGCAGTTGATGGCTACTAGGGGAGGGAGAGTCACTGTTTAATAATACTGCCCCTGGTGTGTCAACCCTGCTCCAGTGGGTGGCCTCACATCCGTATGTACATTGGTGGGATGGTTTGAATTCTGTGGGTCATTTAAAAATATAGAGAGGGGGAATATGGAATTAAGAGGGACAGTGGGGTGTTGGGATAGATCTGGGAAGACCTAGGAGTGGGAGTTGGGGGCAGTAAATGTGAACATATGTTGTATGTGTTTATGAAATTCTCAAAATATTAATTTAAACTATTATATTTTTAAAAAGATACAATCACAGAAATTTGAGAAATGCTGGATTCAAATGAAAGAGAAAAACCTCATGCATGACTTCTCAGGACATTAAATCAACACAGCAAGATGTAAGTCCCTCAGAATAGAGGCAAACTTGGATGGAGCACCTTTCTGGAGAAGCAGTGGGCAGGGGAAGGGACCCAGAAGGCCTTGTGACCCATGTAACACCCCTTTTAAAAACTGCATTCCTAGGGATCTTCCCACGAATCAGCCTTCTAATTAAAAGCTAGCTAAACAGCTGAAAGAGTCAACAGAGAAAGAAAAGCAACAAATATAGCAAAAAACACATACCTGGTCAAAAATTCCCATAGCTAAAACAGGTAGTGATGTGTAAACGATGTTAAAAAGAGTGATGAACCACTGGTCGTAGACAGTCTGAAAAGAAGGGATAAAGAAATGTCCATAAGAAACACCATCCACAGAGTGAAAACATTCATTGTCAGGGCTAAGTAACTCAGAGATCAAGGGCAGAGACATGAGCTCTCCCCACATTCTGCCCCTGATCCCTGGCTGTTGGCTTTTCTAGCTTCTATCTCCTTATCTCTAGCTATTCTGTTTTTGCTTGATTTGTTTCTTGCTGTTTTTAAGACAGGTATCCCAGGCTGGCCTCAAACTTGAAGCTATCCTCCTGACTCTGGCTCCCATGGGCTGGGATTAAAGGCCCGAATCTCCATGCTCAGCTCTATCTTATCTCTGCAGGGGCATCATCTCCTCCCCCCTGTGAGTCAGTCAGGGTGAGATGAGCTAATGCATGCAGCATACCAGAGCAACACACAATACCAGACACATGTGAGACACTAGACTCTTGTACTGGGTCTTGCATTCTGCAAGTTTTTATAATGGCTTATTACAAAGTTCAAACACATGATCTTAGTGATATACAAAGAATCCCAAATATATAAAGTATTCCCAGAGAAAAACACAAACATGAGCCTGTTAACCTTTATATAATATTCAGATCTTTTCTTATGAAGGACTTATAGCAAATGGAGCACAGATGTCAGTGCTCACTGCACACTGGATGTAGTAAGCAAGACAAAGAAAACATCCCCTGCCATGCTCAGCCTTGCATAGGGGTTGGCAATGCAGCTCAGTCAGTTGAACACTTGCACAATGTGTATGGAACCTTGGATTTGCTCTGTCACACTATATATGCCAGAGGTAGAGCTATGGGTCTGCAATCACCACACCCAGGAGGTAGAAGCAGAGGTCCTGGTCACCCTCAACTACACAGTGAGTTTGAGGTCAGCCTGGCTCACAAAAGATTCTGTTTTCAAAAACCAAACAAAATCTTTGCATGAGTCCCATTAGTAGAACATAAATTACAGGTCCATTTTGTTGATGTCATAGAAAGATGGAGAGAGAATCTTTCAGAGTCTCTTATTATAGGGATATACAAACACTAAAGTCCAGAGCTCTGGCTCCTAACTAATAACCACCCTGATAACATTCATTCATTCTATTTCAATGTGTATTGAGAAATAGCTTTGCATCAAATACTAGGCTATATGTAATAATCATTCAACATGATCACTCACATGGAAATTTATCAAGAAGTACAAATCCTTCTCCCCATTATCCCTTCTTCTTCACCTCAGAGAAGGGGAAGCCACCCTACCCTGGGGCATCTAGTCCCAGCAAGACATCCTGCCCCACTGAGGCCCAACCAAGAAGTCCAGGTAGGGGAAGAGGATCCAAGGGCAGGCAACATAGTCTGAGGCAGCCTTGTCTTTTATTGGAAGCATTGCTGTGGTACTAAGCTGGGGATGGACAGAAGGGCAATGGTAATTGGGGAAAGGATTTGTAAGGGTGGGGCTGGGAGGAGAGGAGGGAGAGAGGCTTCGATCAGGATGTAAAGTGAATAAAAAAATACTGAGAAAAAAAGAAAAGACTCTGGATCCACCTATCAGATTTTGAATGTATTCTGAACCACACTGTCTTGTGGGGAAGTGCTAAAGCACTGTAGATCTTTAAAATCAAATGAGTTAGAGATGTTAATGTGGGTTCTGCTTAGTGACATAAATAAGATGACCCTTTAAATTACATCCTGCAGATGTAAAGTATCTGAAACAGAAAATATTCTGGCATCTTTAAAAGCTAAATCTGAATTTGAAGTTTCCCATGTCTTAGTAGCATCATTTACATTTGAAATGAGGATAGATTTGTTAAAGAAAAGAGTGGAAGCCACTCTTCAAATGCCAAATCCGACCAACAATCTCTATGGTGCAGTACTGAGCTTAACTAACACAGACAACAGAGATGCTGGTCATTACACTCAGAGATATTTTCAGCGTGATTGGATCTTGTGGTGAGAAAAAGGCACCTGAGCATTAGTGGCACTGTCAACTAGATCTGAAGGGTGAATGGGATGGAGAAAGGCTAGTAAATGTGGGAGGAGATATGTGACGCAGTTTTCTACCAAGGAAACCTGTGGGGCAAGTGGACCATGCCACCAGGTAGAAGAACTGGTAAAGGAGTGAGCTCAGACCCCGTGAATCTCAGAATTGAGAATGGCAGGAGTGGAGCCATTACCTGCCTACCTCTACCTGCGCTGGAACAAGAAACTACCAACACTTCACTGAGAGGGCCATGACAATCTGTCACTTAGCATAAAACCCTGCAGTTCTCCATGCTAATGAGGTATCTAGATAAGCCCCAAGTGTTCAGCCAATGAGTTTCCCTTCCTGTTTCATCCTGAGTAAGGTGTTTGCATTCACATTAGCCATCACATAAAGCAGTTTGAACAAGCAAGGACCATCTCTTCATCAAGGATCATAGGGGCTGGGGTTGTTGCTTCATCATAAAGAGTCCCTCTATACTCTCAGCACACATTCAGGAATTAAACCAGGTCTGCTACTGCTGTCCCAGGCTTTGCCTTCCCCTTTCTGCCTGGCTTGTGGCCCCCCTTCAAGGGAAGCTTGACCAAGGACCTCCAGTCAGAACTTCCAGTGACACACCAGCAATGTCAGGAACCACAGCAATTGTCCCAGACTCCGTTGTTTTCCACTCCAGGAGATCACAGACTGAGGACCACCTGTTTTGGACTCTGCTCTGCCTCCCCTGATCGGTATGCAGGCAGCACTCTGGGCACCAGTGGTGAGGCAGAGAATGAAATTCTCACACATGAATTTCACACATGAAATTCAAGAGATAAACATAGTGTTACATGTGTGGAAAAGCTTAAACTTGGAAGGTTCTAGAAGCCCACCATCCCCAGCTTTATAAAATGAGTAAAGAGCCCCAGCAGCAGGAGCTTGACCAGCTGAGCAGAAAAGAGACCCTCAGACCATTCATGCTGCCTGCAAGCTGTGCAGAGTGCTCTAGGGTCACAGGTTTCATGAGTGTCATCATGTGACTTTCTACTGACACACACAGCCACCTATATGTCATCTCTGACCCTGTAAGTAATCCCTTACCCACACTCCTGTTAGTGAGCCCAAGGAAAACTGATTGGTTCACCAGGTGGACATTACTACAGTTGTTACTTTGATCCATTGTGGGTTCCATTTCTTGTGTGAGTGAACATGTATGCTGTATCTCCCCAGGAAAGCTCTCACACAAGAAGGAGGAAATTTTTTTTCAGTGTATCTGCGCTGGTTAGTTTTATGTCAACCTGACACAAACTAGAGTCATTTGAGAAGAGGAACTTGGAGATTCCTCCCTTTCTGCAACAGCCTTCTTTCGCCAATCGTTCTTCAAATTCATGAAGTCATCCTGTTCAATGGCTGTGCCCCTACCTAGCCAGTACTCACTCCTCCTTCTACTTCCTGCAGCCCTCAGCTGCAGTTCTTGTCCTCAGACTCCAGCCTGCTCAGCTTTGATTGATCCTGAGGAATCAGCTTGGGGTAGGTGGCAGGTATTTTAGGATGCCTGTCTGAGCTAGCCCACTCTCATCCCTTGTAGTGAATTCCACCATTTACCTCAGGATCCACTTTCCCAGGTGATGGGCACCAGATTGAAGCAGTTTGAAGCCAAGAGCATCCACAGGCTGAAATGCCACAACAGCTTTTCTCCCACAGGCTCATTCCAGGACTGGATTCCAGGCCCCTTGTTAGTACTGCGACTCACTACATCTCAGTGCTTTCTAACATTGGCCTGTAATTACTTGCATCCTGGTTTCCAGCCCCATCCTATCAACCTGTCAGCTCCTGGCGTCATTCTCATCCAGGAGCCCAAGAAACTAACTCAGAGTCAAGCATGTGATAAGTTACAAATAATGTCATAAAGGGTTTTGGTTTGGGGACATGGTGCTTGCTTTAGCATGAACCAGCCACCAGAACTGACGATAGATAGATGGATAGATAGATAGATAGATAGATAGATAAAATTAAGAAAACAACCAACACAGAAGATGCCTCTGTGGAAATGTATATCCTCATGTTTGCTGTGAGTTGCAGAGAGAAACGCTGTATAGCTTCTTTCATCTCTCAGAAACACTTTTCTGCTAAAGAAAACTCATTGGAAGATAAAATAGGAGGTGGATTTTAGCTCTTCAGTTGTTGGTCTGCATAATTAGCAGAGACTCACTAGTAGGATCAGGTAAAATGGCCATGGCTGAACATCAGCCTGTCCCCAGGGTTTCCATAAGTCACATCTTGAAGGCAAAAGCAAAGGAACTCTGCTGCTTTTTGGAAACAGGTCTCAGGTATCAAAACCTGTGATGCCATCAGGCCTCAAGATTAGCCTCAGCTTTCCCCATCGCTTTCCAAAGTCTCACTGTGTATTTTCTTATATTATTTGACAAACCTCTTCCAGCCTTGACAAGATAATTGCTTCCATATTACACGGAATTGTTTTAAGATACATATCTCTGTATTTCTCTGACAATGATAAATTGTCATCAGATAATATCATCTCAAGCACTCAGTGCCAACACTTACACAGTTTCAAATGTGAATTTCCTAAACTGGGCCTCAACAAGTTTTGGAGGAACAACTCATCTTTATTAAAACCCCCAAAGGACTGAGTGTTTTTAAAATGTTACGGGTATTAACAATAGCACACACACGCAAACACACACACACACACACACACACACACTAAACTCAAGGAAAATCATGTAGCCTGCAACATGGAATCAGGGTAAGGCATGCCCTGCAGAATGAGCCATGTTCCAACCTTTATCTAAGCTCTGTTAAACTTGTACTCCAGCTGGAAATCTCACGAAGAGAGGTTACATTTATTTGCCCCTTGGTGGCAGCTGAGTTGGAGCATTTGTTGACAGAAGGTAGATTCAAGCTTCCAGATAATTCTAGAAGGTAGGACACCTGGGGAAGCTTGTTCAAGCCGAGTAGACAGAGAGCTAAAAGGGCAAGAGTTGCACCCCTGACTATGCCACCAATGACTCCTAGTTCTTGGGGAACTCAAGGTCTTCTTTTATAAAATAAAGGTTTACACTCCCTCCCTCTAAACTCTCTGACAGAGCAAAGGATCTACCTCAACATGCACTCTGAGGACCATCAAGATAGCTCAGTGGGTAAAGATGCTTGCCCATATGCCTGATAACCTGAGTTTGATTCCAGGACCATCATGGTGGAGGGAGAGAACAGACTCCAAACTTGTTCTCTTACCTGCACATGTGCTCCATGGTCCTTGGGCTCCTCCTCCCAGACACACAAGATAAATCCTTTAACTATATTGCCTGTTTTCTCTTATATGTGGAAGACAGTATTTAAACTTTTGATAAGTTTGCTGCCATCTGAAGAAACAGAGAGGTTAGGTACCTAGTAAAGGCCAGAGGGTAGAGGATGGGGATTCTTCCAAGGAAGAGAAAATAAAATATAGTGTTATGCAGAGAAAAAGGGAAAACAGAATACGAGGCTTAAACGGGGGGAGGAGAGAGAAGAATCAAGGAGGGAATATGGGGAGGGATAACTAACACTAAACCTTATGAAAAACCATATGGAAACCTATCACTATAGAAGCTTTGTAGTAGTTTGAATAGGACTGGCCCCTTGGCTCATGTATTTGAATGCTTGGTCATTAGGGAGTGGAACTACTCGAGAGGGATTAGCAGGTGTGGTCTTGTTGGAGGAAGTGTATCCTGGGGGTGAGAATTAAGGTTTCAAGGTCTCTAACCAGGCTCAGTGGCTCTCTTTTCCTTCTGCCTGCAGATCTAGATGTAGAACTCTCAGCTCCTTCTCCAGCACCATGTCTGCCTGCATGCTGCCATGCTGCACACCATGCTGATAATAGACTAAACCTCTGAAACTGTAAGCAAGCCCCAGTTAAGTGATTTCCTTTATAAGATTGCCTTGAAGTGTCTCTTCATAGCAATAGAACTCTAAGACAAGTTTCCAAAAACATACATATATAAAAGGAATTTAAATGTCACTACCATATAATGAAAATAAGAAAAAACATTTTATGCCACTGTACTGGCTGGTTTTGTGTCAACTTGACACAAGCTGGAGTTATCACAGAGAAAGGAGTTTCAGTTGAGAAAATGCCTCCATGAGATCCAGCTGTAAGGCATTTTCTCAATTAGTGATCAAGGGGGGGTGGGCTTGTGGGTGGTACCATCTGTGGACTGGTAGTTTTGTGTTCTATAAGAAAGCAGGCTGAGCAAGCCAGGAGAAGTAAGCAAGCCAGTAAGCAGCATTCCTCCATGGCCTCTGCATGAGCTCCTGCTCCTTGACCTGCTTGAGTTCCAGTCCTGACTTCCTTTCATGATGAACAGCAGCATGGAAGTGTAAGCTCAATAAACCCTTTCCTCCCCAGCCTGCAACTTGGTCATGATGTTTGTGCAGGAATAAAAACCCTAACTAAGACAGCCACCAAGTAAAAACCCTAGTGCCAAGAAGGGGTTACATCCTGTTGAGTCATTGGCCAAAAGGATGCCACAAACCACTCCCACCCCCTAACATTACAAGCTATTGCCAAGGCTATTGGTTGCTCTCCACAACCTGATGGTAAGGCCCTATTGCTGAAAGCACCACTTACATGTAATCAAACAAAAAGTCAAGCTGGTGCCCAATTAGAAGCTTCATCCTACTGGCATTCACAGTGCTAGAACATACTCTGCATGCCTCTGGAGGAGGAAGGGAATCATCACTCTCACCCAACTACAAAGCCTGAGACCCACAAAAACAACCTATGTGCAAGATATACTGGTGTGAGAGTGGTAAAGATATTAGAGAGATAACCAACTAAGTTTAAAATTAGATTTAAGGCCCATTCCATGAGATGGTACCCATACCCAACACAGCAAAAGTGGCCAAGAACTTCAGACTGGACAGGTCATGAACCTACAGGAAGACCTACTATTATTATTCTGTTAAGGGAATGGAGCAATAAAATGACCCCCAGTGTCATATTTCTATGACCATAGGTTAGTACATCACTCAGCCCTCATCAGAGAAGCTGCTTCTTACAATAGCTGGGGATTAGCACAGACACACACCAGACAATGCACAGAGAGTGAGAGACTTTGCAGCATGCAGTCCTAAATGGGAGGCTTTCACCTAACATCTCTCATCAAGGCTCAGAGCTCAATGCAGAAGAGGAGGGAAAAAGATGGAAAGAGTCAAAATTGGTGAATAACTGGAAAGAAACTGTCTTCCAAACAGAACAGGAATGATACACATATGAACTTCCAGAGACTGTGGCAGTGTGCACAAGTTTTGCACATATTCAGCCAGACAACAATACCAACACAGAAAAAGGGAAGTGGACAGAATGCCTCACCCTTAAGCAAGAAGCTACTTGCAGTTGTTACCTACTGGAAGATGAAGTCAGTGTTTTTCAATGGAGTGTCACTGGGCATATAAACCACACTCCAGGGCAGGCTCCATGCCCAGGAGTAGTTGGCCAACCCTTCATGTCTGTTTGTTGTGGAATTTTTATTTCATTCTGGGTTTTTTGGGGGGTAGGCATTTTGTCTTACTATGTTTGGGGTTTTTTTTTTTTTAATTTATTTTTTGTTTTGCATCTTTTCTGGGAGGAGTTGTCTGGGGTTTTTGTTTATTTTTGAAAATAAAACCAAGAAGTTGAATGGGTAGGGAGCTGAGATCTGAGAGGAACTGGGGGAGGAGAAAATAGCAAAATAAAATTTATGAAAAAATATTAATAAAAAAAAACGTTGGTTGAACAAATAAGAGAAATGTGATGGTGGAGTGATTTAACACCCGTTTCACATTTATACAAATAAAATCATTCCCAGACTGTGAGTTCTCTGTCAGTGGGAATTACCTCCCTCCATTTCATGCAGTGGCCCAGCAAGCCAACAGAGCACCTGCCCTAAACTGGAACGAAGCTAATTGCTGCTAAGCGAGCAAACATTCAAAGACACGGAAGAATATGTATAAGTCTCAACCTCTGCCAGGACTGAACAGAGAAGGAACCTTGAAGGGTAGGCCACTCTGGAGAAGACCAGTTGGAAGTAAAAGAATCTCTGTCAGCTCTCTTCAAAAGAGGTGGGTTTTAGGAGCTGAGTAAATCTGCACGTCCAGCACATGGCAATGGAGACCAAAGCTACCTTTTTGGTTTCAGTGGGGGCTAGAATGCCCCCCCCCAATAAATCTCAACCTGCATAGACTGGTCCGTGCCTTTTCCAAACATGTTGTTTTCTTTGTATTTGCTTCATTATAGCACATTGTCCTTAGAAGAACAGGACTCAGAGGGGAAGCCAAAACACTTTACACTTGGTGCTAATCAAGCCCTTCAAGTGAAAAACAGTGAGAAGAGACAGCAAGCCTAGCCAATTCCAGCCCCACCTTCCAGTGGCCCTCCCAGCCAGTTCTCAGTACCCCTGAAATAGAGACCATACACAAGGACTCCAGCTTCCATCTCTAGAGCAAGCTCTAGAACGGGTTTCTTGCTCCATACAGCCTCATTGGGGGAGGGGGGGAGCCTTTTCTGTGTTCTGCCAATTTTAGAAAATATTTCTTCATGAGTTTGTATGAAATGGAATCTAACAGAAACTGTAGTGCATAGGAAACCCCCACTAAAGTTGTGGATCAGGTAAGTCAAAGAGACTCCCAAAATAATATAAGCAGTTGCCATTACCCTTGGTTGCCTCCCAGAACTTGAAGACCCTATTGCTGGAGACAACACACACTTCGGAAACAGGGCTTGAAAGAACCAAGCTGACACTGACCTTGAAGCCTACTCCCTGAGTATTAGCTCCCATAATATCAGAAAATTTTACATGGGCTGTTTAGAGAGAAGAGCACTCAATAGACCTACCCAGCTGCAGAGTAAATGAGCCACAACGATAGCCAACATGGCAAGATCAAAGGATGCAAAATGGTGCTTAAATGATATCAACATTCTCCATAGATGAATTTTAGCTGTCAGGATGATATCAAATCAGCTCCAATGTCTGAGCATCAACCATTTCTTCTTGGTGTAAAATATCATATTGCTCTCTAAATCCCTATATCTGTACCAATCAGTTAGTGCAGCTTTTAGAACATATCAAAGGGGTTTCTCTGTGCCGTGGGTGATACTTACTACAGAAACTCACAACTGATTGAAATGTAGGTGTCTGCAGAGTGCCCTGCCATAAATAAGGCATCTCTATCACATCCTGTCTTCCTAAGGAACCACAGGGGAAGAAGAGCCAGAAAGACCATAGGAGCCAGAGGTCAGGATAGGGGAGGAAGATGCCAGTGAGAAACCAGTCTCCTCAGGACAGAAGGCCCTGCACTCATGAACACACAGTGGCTGTGGATGCCTGCATGAGACCTGCGAAGATCAGGCCAGTCACCATTCCAGCCTGTCTAGGAAAGGTGTTCATGACCTACCCACCAACTTGGCTGAGGAGCTTTTAGTAGTTGATGGCTGATAGTGGAGGGAAACTCAGTTTTCTTTAAGTCTGTGGGCCCCTGGTAGGTTGACCATGTTCCAGTGAATGGTTCCACACCCATGAGTTTATGGGCAGCACAAACTGGATTTGGCAAGTTATAAATTTTTAAGACATAAATTTGGGAGGTGGAGTGGAAACAGATCTGGAAGGAGTTGAGATGAGGTGGGTGTACTGGGACCATGTGAGATTTTTAAAGAATAAAAATGTATTTTAAAAACTCTTCATAAAGCTTACCTGTTACCATACCAGCACATGTCATTAAAAAGCTAAAAGACATGCAAGAAGCAGTAATTAGTTTTTCTATACATAAGAAATTTTCCAGCTACCCATTTGTTTTTATGTGGGTTGGATTAAAGCTCATCAACACTCAATCACCAAATGGTTATATTATCCTGGCTTAGCCATAGAAGTGTCTTTTCTTTGTCAGTAAGACAGTCTGGAGAGTTGGAGTCACTCATGGGAGGAAATAACAAGGGTGCCATTTACTCACCTGTGCTGAGAAACCACAGAAGAAGGCAAACCAGAAATGCACGAGGGTGAACGCAAAGTTCTTGTAGAAAAAATAGCATAAAAACTTGCACATTCTGTAATAGGACCACCTTCCATGAACAAGAAGCAACCGTTGGAGATATCTAAACTGAGCTAATGCATAGTCACTGGCTAAGACTGCTTGCAGTCCTTCCTGGCCACTGATGCCAATGCCAATGTGGGCACCTAGGAGGAAAAAGAAGACAGAAAAAGTTGCATCCCAAACAGAATCACAGCATCTTTAAGAAACGTATTCCTCTTTTATGTCTGTCATTTTTGTAACTGTATAGCTATAATAATTAGTTTTTCACATATATCATGAACTAGTCACATAGTTAAATATTGGCCCTAATTTTACCTAAGAGAAAACTGGGCTGGGAAAAGGTTGAAAATTTGCATTTTATACTTGCAAATAACAAAGATGGGATCAACCCAGCTGCTAGGAACCAACACAGCCCTGGCTACTTTCACCTGCCCTGGGTGGCTTCTGCCTCTTAGACTGTAGAGGGCAAGCAGTGTCATTTTCTAAACTAAGAGATGTGCAGGTGGTTTAACTGAAGAGAAATGTCTTAGAGGTACTAATAGTTGTGTAAGTGCTGGGCCCAGAAAGTATAATTTGTGTAAGAACCATGGTAAAATTAAATTAATGCACATTTCTATTACATAGTATCACATGCTGAACCAGGACTCCATGTGTGCAGTGTGCCTCATTGAGAAAATACCCTCTTACTTTTAATCATGCTGACATCGTTGGCCCCATCACCAATGGCCAAAGTCACAGCATTTCTGTGCTTTTTTACCAACTCTACTACTTGGGCTTTCTGGAGTGGGGTGACTCTGCAGCAAACCACAGTCTTACACACGCAGGCGAGCTCCAAAAGATCGTTCTCAACATCACTTTCTAGGGCATGGGCCTGTGTCGTCAAAACAAACAGAACACATGATGACTGTAAGGTACAAAGGAAATATCATGGCTCTTGACTGACTTCATTTCAGAACCATTTCCCTACTTAGTCAATTCAGGGTTACAAAAGCAGTAACAAGAATGAAGACATGCTTACTGAGCTGTTGCTAAGTTTCAATGGAATTTAACACAGAAATAAGAGACATGCCCTCAGTGTGCCTCCTTGACACGTGACTATGCCATCTAGGCAAGATATCACTATGATGGATATTGGGAAAGTTCCAATAGGAGCTGCTAAAATCAATGGAAGCAACAGCTAGAGCCTCCTGATATCAATAATGTCAGATGAGCTGCCAATCTTGGTGATTTCTACATGAAACACTGTTGGTGCCCTTTGCACCGTTTTATACAATTAGTGTTGGTGAATGCCAATGACATAGGCAAGAGAAAAAGGACACGAGCAGAGGCTGTCCCTAGCAAAGCACTGTGGAATCAGGAGCCTGAACAAGAGGGTGACTGGCAACCTATGCCTCAGTCAGGGCTCCCCAACCAATATCTACCCTTGTTCCGCATACCAAGAGCTTTTCTATACTCTAAGCAACTGCTGAAAAGAGAACAGGATTCCCTCCAATTAACTGGATAATTACTTGTCTAGAAACATCTCATGTTGCACTCTACATCAGACACATTCATAGGAAGCATGAATCTACTGTTGAGTAATAGCTATCTTAGAGCTAATTCTTAGCGAGCCACTCACAACCCACTCCAGCTTGACCCACATATCTTCAGGGGCTATGTTCAATAGCACCTTTAGGTCCTCTTGTAATTCCCATCCAACTGCATTGCTGTTTCCCAGACTTTATACCTTTGTATTTGCTATCATTTTTACTCAATAACATCCATTCTGCCAGAAAGTCCTCTCTGTTTATTTTTAAACAAATAATTAAATGTGTCTATTTCTGTGCTCTAAAGACATTGTATCAATTCCTCTTTTGTAGTATCTGTCATACTATCAGAACTATACAGTGATCCCCCAAACAAGGACTATGCTCCATTCATGTCTGAGTTCTCTGCCACTCTAGCACTGTGTCAGTCTGTCTAAACAATGATAACGGTATGAGCCAATGGATGGGTAAATGAGCCCAAAAGTGTGACTCTGGTGCAGAAAATAATTATCTTGAAGCCACGGGAAACTGTGGATCATCATTCTCAACTACATCACATGTTCTGAAAGACAAGGCCTGTAACTGGCTCTTTTGCTCAGAACGGTCCCTTTTTCCTCTACTCATTTTTCTTCATTATCAGCAAGTAAAATGTAGACTTAGGTTTTGATGGAGACGGGCCCGATTACATTCAGAAAAGCTTCAGAATTTGAGAAAACTGGAGCTATGATTTAAAAAGAAAACAAACAAAACCTGACTGTACTAGCAAAAATATAGTCAATTCTTCATAATTGAAGGACATCTCATGGTTTCGTGAGCAGGGCTTTGAAGCAAATAAGTCTCCTGAAGAGCATCCAGCTTAAAGCTTTCTTTCAACAGAGAGAAAGCCGGGTAGGTGATTATCCTGGAAAGCCCATGCCCTACAAACATAGCTTCCTCAAGCCCAAAGGACTGTCAAAGCATAACCCATTAGGGATCCTATCCTACTGAGCTGCCCAGGCCACTCAAGCCCAGATCTCAGCAGACAGTTGGTGTTCATCTGTGCAAGGGAAAAGTTCGTATCATCTGGACCAACTTTCGACTGAGCTTGGCTTGCAGCTGAGCTCTGTAACTTTCCATGGTGTGGAAGCAGCACTTTGCTGCGTCTGGGATCCAGCTGGATAGTGCTTGGAGCGCTAGGAGCTAACAGGCAGATGGTCACAAGGGGGAATCTAATATACTCAGATCCAACTTCTTTTGTCTGCTAAGAAACTGTCTTCAAGAACAAACGTTCATTTTCCAAACTCCAAAGTGAAAAACGAGCATCAAAGCCAAAAAATGACGTGAGATTAAGTTCTTTGTACATATAAACGATAATTTCACGAGACTGCAGTCCAGGCTTTTGTATTCTAATTAGAGACTCAGGAGGAGCAGTTTGAGTTTTGTTCCGGGCTTGGAACCTGAACTGCGTTAGAAGTACAATGCAAGTTTATTCTATTAGGACAAGAATCAGATTTCCTAATCAAATCAAATTGTTTGGCTTTGCTGCAGAATGTTGCTATTTGGAAAAACCACCTGAGGTATCTTAATGGCAATAATTTGGCGTGGTAATTCTGAGAAGGTCAGGTTATGACTCGCAAATCACAAGCATTAGCAAGAGCAGTAACTGAAAAACTGAGCTATGCCCTCCCCCACCCCTTCCCAAAGCACTTACACCTCCTGCTAAGTGACTGTTTAGGCAAAATTTATATATTCCCCGTGAACTGTTTGTCCAGAGCCTCTCATCCAGTGGGATCCTTCAAACAATGATGTCTGAGAGGCACACTGGAAGTCTTTCCTTTTGTAAACAGGAAATCCTGTGCACGCCCTATCTCTTGTAGTGACATTTGTTTGAAAAAACACAAAGGGGGCTCTCATTATAACAGCACAAAAGAGTTGATTACTGGAGGAAAGAAAAAGAGAATAGCCTCGAGCAAACTCACCAAACTGTGGCCGTTTATGACTAGGGCATACTCTCCTGTCACCGCCTCTCCTGCACCAGATTCCAACCCCAACCTCTGCTTGTTTTCATAAACTGCATGTCCATTGGAAAAACTCAGGTTCTGTCCAAGCAAATTTTCTTTTGCTTTCCTTAAAGAATAAGAGAATTTAGAAAGCATAACAAAGCATGCAGAGAGTATCTATAACCGAACCAAGAGGCCGGCCTAGAAGTGGATTCATTTCATCACTATCCAGAATAAGGTCCAGGTTTTAGGTCCATCAAGCAAACAGATGGGCAGACAGCAGTGCATGTCAAAGCTGCATGGGTGGGGACAACCAATGGGCAGACAGCAGTGCATGTCAAAACTCCCTGGGATGGGGAGGGGGGAGTGAAGGAAACAGGCAGGTAAATGTAGTGAAAACAGAATCATCTCAAACATTTTAAACTACCTAAAAACTGGTTTTAACTAAGGAATCTTGATAGCTTTGGTGTATAAAGGCTGGAAAAACAGCGTTTTTCAATATGCTAAACAAAAACTAACGGTGATGAATGAAACCTTCTCATTACAGAGCGTTCCCTCCTTCCTCCTCTCTGTCCTTTACTCCATTTTTCCCTATCTCTTTCTTCCTGACGTGTGTGTGTGTGTGTGTGTGTGTGTGTGTGTGTGTGTGCTCATCATTATATAAACTGGCTGAAAATGACAGTCCACTTACAAACAGATTCTTTTAACTTTGAAAGAGAGACATGATGCCATTTATTAGTATAAAATAATAGAATATTTTAAGTAAAAAACAAAAACATCAGTTTAAATGATAACAATGATTTTGCAATGACTTAACCCCATTAGAAGTGGCATTCTATGGTTCTCCTAAAAAATGTGATAGTGTCTTTAAAAGGAAGGTAAATTCCACCCAGAAGACCTGTGGGTGACCGGGTTATAAATAACAGGTCTGTTGCCATGACCACAGTAGCTTCCATCATAGGACTTCCAGCAGATGTCCCCTGCAGAAGGATGCCCAAGCCAGCCACTCACTGCACGTGAGTATACCACTACATGTATAGATGGATTCCAGAAGAAAACAGAAAGTGAAGAATAGGTTAGCAGATGTTTTGACTTATGGCAAAATGAACAGTTTCCCTGAAGTCCCACCCAGTGTGGAAAACATTTATTACAATGAGTTTATACTGAAGCTCCTCTGATAGGAGAGAATGGTCATATTAAAGCAAACATTTTTGCCTTCAGCTTTTGAATTCTTTAAAATATAGTGATGCATATAAAAATGCATCAACAAGAGTACAAACTACAAAAGCAGACCTAGAAGCAAAGGCTGGCCACCTTGTTTCCTGGCTCAACATTGCCGTCTGCTGTCCAGGACCAAAATCGCGCCTGGACTTTTAAGAGCCTTGTCACTCACTCAACATTCGGTTCCAAGGATGATATCAGACAGTTAGCAGGCAGTTTGCAGAAACAAACAAAAAGATGTGTAAAGTTAGAAGGCTGTGTGAAATGCACTGTGGGGAAGGAGACAGAGCAGACACAAAGAATCACAGTTGCAAGCAGAAGGCTCCAACGTCCCCAGTAGATAAGCAACTAGAGGAACGCTCATCATGGTCATGAAAACTGGCAGTGCCATCTGATGAGTGGGAGAAATGATACTAGACATGAGTGTGTCTCTGACGGTGCTGCAGATGCCATAAGCTGGGTTTTGAGAAGGCACTGAAGCAAAAAAAAACATCTCCCAGGGTTTCCTGTTTGGTGAGGCTCCCATTTGCTGTGTAAATGACTCAGCCTCTATTTCCCCCTTGGAAAATGAACACATTCCAGAGGAGGGTGAAGTTCATGAGCACACTGGCTAAAATCCTATTTACTTAGGAGTTTCTCCCCAACCACATCTTCCTAACATGTGACACAGACCCTTTTCCAGGCAGAAAAGGGACAATTTTTATGCTCTGCTAAAATTGCTAATGCTCCCTCCTCCCAGGCCTACACTCCCTGCCAGACTGGAATGCTCAAACTGTAAGACCTGGGTGGGTGTTCATAGCTGCCCTTTCTCTTACTTCCTGAACCTCAGCTCTTTCTGAGCAAGCTGGTTCTTGCAGATACAATTCATGAGAAGAAAGGAAAGCTACACCTATATACCTTTCCATGAAGATGAACTGTACAGTGTGTAGGCATCACACATACTATTGGACCTCAAAATACAAACAGATGCTAACAGAAAAGAAGGGCTATGCCTCCTAGGCTTTGTAATGAGGGGCAGTACAATGTTATAATACAGAGCCACATGAAGGGTTGGGCTGACTGGAGCATTCACAGCCCACACCATCAGAAGCACACTAAAGCAGAGGGAAGCCTGTGCTCAGCCATGCATTCAACCTGCAAAGGAGCGAGGAGATGGGAGTGACGAGCCATTTTCTCAGTCCTCTCTTGGCACTCTAGATCCAGGAATTAAAAAGATCTATTAGGAAATAGATTTAGATTATGACATTATGTTTAAATGAAAATAATTTGAATTTGAATTTGTGCTTTACTTGCTTGTTCCTTGGAAACTTGGTCTGTCTCTGACAGATTAGCTATCTGACTTTTGGCCACTTGATAAATCTGGGGCAGACCCAGGACTTCAGATTCCTGGTTCTTGGTTACCAAAACAAACGGCTTTACATATACAGCCAGCCACAGGCTATCTCTAGGTTGGAGTAAGACACACCGACAGAGTGCATTGAAAGAGAGACAGCGCCGCCCTTCCGAGACTGAACAAAGGAAGAAAATGAATAAACTTTTTAGTTCAAGCTTCCAGTTCAGCATCCCTCACTGCACCAAAGACCGTTAAAGACATTATCAGAAATTGGGAACCGACCTAGATGAGGATCAACCCCCTGAAAACAGGCAACTTCGTGTACCAGTATGCTCATCAGAAGTCAAAATGTAGTGCTCTAGAGTGTTACAATTTATGAGAAGAAACTTGACCTACTAAAACAGTTTCCCCAAGAGAGCAGAACTTAGGAATTGAAACCAAGATGCCTCTTGATTGGTCAGTACTGTCATTAAAGTCTTATGATGTCATAGTCAGTGTTATGTTCTACTCCATGAAAGGACTCCCAACTGACCAATATCTTATAAACAGCCTACAGCACACAATTAATTTTTAGTACCTGTCCCAGGATCCATTTGCATTTGCAAAAGAACCAGTAATTAAAGATTCTACTGAATAGAGAGGGGGGTATGGAGTCCTAGTGTCTCAGTGGGGGTACTTAGAGGCAGTGGAGGTCACAATTTAATGAATTTTTCTGAGAACATAGCATTTGACCAGTGCCTCAGAAATGAAACATTGGATGAGTTTTCTTGTCTGACCAAACAAAACCTCATTGTCTATTTTCCATGGAGCAGAAGGTACATGCTCGGTTAAGATGACACAATCCATGAAATAACCTCAGAAAGTGGCAGGGCATAACTGTAGACCATGGGCATGTGGCTACCACAGGACTGAACTGTAGACCGTGGGCATGTGGCTACCACAGGACTGAACTGTAGACAGTGGGCATGTGGCTAACACAGGATTTAACTGTAGATCGTGGGCATGTGGCTAACACAGGACTTAACCGTAGACCATAAGCAAGTGGCTACCACAGGACTGAACTGTAGACCATGGGCGTGTGGCTACCACAGGACTGAACTGTAGACTGTAGGCATGTGGCTAACACAGGATTTAACTGTAGACCATGGGCATGTGGCTAACACAGGACTGAACTCTAGACCGTAGGCATGTGGCTAACACAGGACTTAACTGTAGACCATGAGCATGTGGCTAACACAGGGCTTAACTATAGACCATGGCATGTGGCCAACATAGGGTTTAATTTAGACCTGTGGGCCTGTTGCTAACACTAAAGCATCAATGGGAACCAACTCCATCAGTATTCCATGTGTCTAAAACTGGCTAATGACCCTAAGAAAGCTATGTGCATGCTGCGTGGTATGAAAATTACTGATCCATATTGACAACATCCAAACACACTTGACAGGTTTAACTATAAGCATGTAAGTATTGTCCATGCAATGGCTGCTCCCTCAGATCCTGCTCTTTTAACACTTTTTTTTTTTTTTGCATGAACTCAAAACCATAGCACAATAATATGGAAGAACACAGATTTATGATTTTAATCTCCAAGGCTATGGGCTAAGGTATAAATCACCAAGACTAGAAATGTAGTGGGAACTCCCAAACGATAGCTCTCCTTAGGAACTCTTTCCCCTCAATTTTCATAGAAAGCACATTCATTCTGGAAAGGTATTCATTCTGCCAGCAGAATTTCCTATCATACATTGCTTCTGTGGTAGATGCAAAGCGTGATGGTGCCTCCAAATCTGGGCTGAAATAAGCATTGCCAGCCAGTCAGCTGAGCACGGTAGCCCTGTGGAATGTGAGATGCTACACCTAGATGTAAATATTTTCCTTTGAATAGTTTTCCTCTCATTAAAATAAAACATGGTTTTAGTTTTTTTTATCAATTATAAAATTTTGAACAAATACTACTACTCAGTAATAGAGGAACCAAAAGGAAGACAAGAAGCTGGTTGCCTAATTCTGTTACTTAGAAAGAACCCTGGCATATATTTTCCAGGGCTTGAAAGGTAATTAAGATACATGTATAGTGCTCTGTGTGTGTGTGTGTGTGTGTTGGCAAAACATCATTCTATGCATATTTTATAATCTCATTTTTAACTAAATATATCACCCATCTTCTAAAGTTAATAAAAGCAAAATCACTTTTATTGACAATTCTGTATTTCATTGTTTGCCAATATCATAGTATTTCACAAAATTCTTCCCAACTGGGTATCTGGGTGAAAGCAAACACATTTATATTTTCAAAATACATTGCTAGTTTCCCCTTACAGAGAATTCTAACATTTGAAGGTCCCAACGATAGTACATAAATAACACACATTTCCCCCACATTTCTTCTATGAAATGACAGCTATGACATCTGTATAGCCAGCCAGTTGTAACTGGATGGAATCTTGAAGTATTAGCTCGACTACTCCTTTTCCAGCTGTTCCTAGGAACTCAGGGGCCTTCTCTTTACTCAGAGACATGCCTTGCCTGGGAAGGGAACCAGACACAGAACAAAGAAGTTAAATTCTTGGTTGGGAACTCCAAATTAGACTCTTGAAAAGCACAACATATCACTCTAAATCCTAACAACTGGGAATTTTACTGAGTATTTTAAGAAGAAAAATTAGTTTCTTCAAGCCTCAAAAGATGAGTTAAAGTTGTCTTAAGGAGCATAGTTGGAAAAAAAGCTCCTTTAAAGATGAGTGTCTAAATGATTACCTTGGCCATGTCTGTGAAAGAGTCTCTATTGATGATTAATGTGGGAAGGCACCATTCACTGTGGGTCTGGCCTATGTACGAAAGATCACTGAGGGTGAACCAGGGAGCAAGTCAGGAAACAGCATTCCTCCCTGGTTTCCTCACAGGTTCCTGCTTTCAGATTTCTCCCTTGAGTTCCTGCCCTGACTTCCTCTCTGATGGACTGTTTTCTGAAAGTGTATTATGAAGTAAATCCTTTCCTCCTCAAGTGTTTTTTTGGAGAGATTTGTCTTCAGTGAAATATGACTCCGTTGAAGGCCTTATTTGCTGCTTCAAACATGGCCTAAATCAAAATGAACAAGGTCCTGTGCTTAGCTACAGCCACACTGCCCACTGCCTCCATCCCTGGGCATTCACACTGATGCTGCCTGCATCCCTGGGCATTCACACTGATG
>JADRCH010000045.1:2433892-2573892 GCA_019843965.1 Rhynchomys soricoides
GGCATTCACACTGATGCTGCCTGCATCCCTGGGCATTCACACTGATGTTTTCTTTGGGAGGTTTGCCTGTTTGTAATTTTTAGACTTCCAAAAGTATTAGGAAAATCACCATAACCACTGCTCTGGTTTGTTTTTTATTTTTGTTTTCTCTTAGCCTCTGGACAAATTCAATGAATATGCCATAAGTTTTGTTGTTGTTTTTAAAAAGGATCTCATGATTCATTTTTTCCTAAAATAAATACATACATTTAAAAACTGTGCACTTAGCAATAAAGCCTGAGAATGTTACTTTTGAAATTTCAGGTTTATTTGTATAGATTAGTTGGAAGAAAAGTTGTTTAAATTATAATAATTAAAATACAAATTAACTAACTATACTAGAAAATAGAAAAAAACTTTTGATTTATTGGTTTTATAATCTGTATAGAAATTCCAGAGTTTATATACATATATGTATATGAACATAAATGACAATTTCCCTTTTAAAATAATATTTTAATTAAGTATCAAAGTATTAGTATCCCCCCCCAAAGGTCTCATGAATTCTATCATAGAAATAACACAAAATTTATCTGAAAATCATTAACTCCAATAAAAACATGGTCAGTGTGCTGTTAATAAATAAATAATACTTTTCTTAAAACTATACCAACAATTAAAATAGATATCAGCAATAATGAATGAAGTTTCCCAGTTTTTTATTTGACATAGATGTACGTGTACTCCTGTCAGAGCATCTCACCAGCACCTGAGAATCCTTTTCTACTCAGGGTAAGGTAGAAACAACAGCAGAATCGACCTACAGATATCAGTTGGTTAAATGCTAACTAAGACTCCCTTCCTTGTCCAGCTTTGGTCAGAGAAGCTGGAGAAGGAGCAAGCAAAGCTGTTACAAGCCTGTCTTTTTTAAATTTGGTGGAAAATAATTATGTAGATTTTAAATGTTTTCTTTTTCAAATTAAGTAACAGGAAATAAAAATAATAGATAGACAGTAAGACTATTAGCTCTCCAAATGTAATGTCCAGTGGCAGCCAGCACTCTTGTATTTTCTGACAGTAGATGGCAGCTGTACAAACAGCCAAGCACGCCACTTCTTGTAAGGAGCACTCAGCAGGCTGGGCTGAGCACTTACTCTTCTGACCTCCTACACTATTCCCTACAAGCTGAGTTTTCAAAAGTTATCTTATCACAAACTGCAGGTGCCTATTAAATACTAATTCCAGTACTCCATACCCCAGAGACCTGACTTGGAGATGGCAGGAAGCCAGGAAACTGATGTTTATAGAGAGCACATTCTGTGCCACCGCCATTCATCGTCACTTACTATCTTCCAGGTTTTTGCCAAGGAACGTTTTAAAGAACAAGATACATGACTTGAAATTCTTCCCTGAAAACACCTGGGAAATGTTGGAGGCCCGAAGGCAATGCCTCATCGCCAATGTCAACCTTTTGTGATGATCATCGATCATCATACAGAAACACCTACACTGACAGGAATGGCGGAAAGGCCTGATGGCCCCGCCCCCTCCCCAGACTTATTTCTCCCTTTCCTTCAACACACACCTGAGTTCTTCTCGAACTTCCATGGCAGTGTTCCCCGTTATCACAAACAGAGCATCCATGGCATCTGTCAGCACATTGCAGGCATAACCAATATTGATGGCAGTTTCTGGTACAAAGAAAGATTACTTCTGTTAATGTGTTACCTTTTCTATAAAGTTTTGGAGCTGTGGCTGTGTTTCCCCAGAGCCTATCAGCTCCATGGATGTTAGTGAACACACAAAGCATCATATAATACAGTTGACCAGGAGAGAAGCCCAAGACCTGAGACCCATAACCAAATTCACCATTCACTGAGCCCTTGGAGAGGTGGGCACATCTATGAATCCATGGCATCTCATTTGATTTTCAACACCACCTTTGGATCCCCAAACCAATGCTCATTTAGATACCCTAAGATCCTGTGGTATAATGAAGAGAAAATAAAAACCCAACCGTTTACCAGAAACCTCAATTAGAGTGCCAAAATACTAAACTTGACTAATATTCAAATCTAATATAAGATAGACTATTAATTAAAGGCAAAAACCGTTTATAGTTTTCCAACTTAATGAAAAATTTTGAAATTTAATAATCAGTTCAAGAATCACCCAAGACTATTCTGCCAGAGACCTGGAGGATTATACCATACTCAGAAATTAAAGCAATTTCTGCTTTAATTTTGTAGTCATTTGATTCTAACAATATGGAATCGTGAAACACTAGTTAGTTCTACAGAATTGTTAATCTTGTCCTAAATCAAAACAAATAATGAAATCTCAGTCTATCTTTTGTACAAAACAAAGAAATGAGATAATGATAAATTCAAAGGTGTTTGCAATAATTGAATAGCTGAGCCCACAATACATGTCAGCTGCAGTAAGTCTCATGTAGTTAGTATCCATTGAGTACCTCAGGCTTCAACTTTCTGCTGTTTAATTTTGTAATTATACTTTAGGTGGAAAAACAGAAGTGGTAGGTATGCCTGGTGGCCCAGGCAGGGAGGGTCCAAAGTTCAAGGCCTGACTCGGTGAAGGGTTTGAGGCCAGCCTGGGCAATTTAGTGAGAAGTAAGAAAGGATGAGATATGCAGTCAGTGGAAGACTGCTTGCTTAGTGTGTGTGAGACCCTAGGTTAAATCAATAAAACTACAAAGAGACAGACAGACAGATAATGGGAATATCGGCAAGTATATATAGTGTTTTAGAACATTGATTTATTTCATCTGCAAACCTCTAAATGCTGTATAGGGTACCTAACAAAGTAAATAGTCTTTAAAGTATATGCTGGTTAGCTGAATAGTTTCTGTTTCTTTTTTGGGGGGGGGAGGGGGGTTCAAGACAGGGTTTCTCTGTGTAGCCCTGGCTGTCCTGGAACTCACTCTGTAGACCAGGCTGGCCTCGAACTCAGAAATCCGCCTGCCTCTGCCTCCCAAATTCTGGGATTAAAGGCGTGCGCCACCACTGCCCGGCTATTTTCTGTTTCCTAATGACTGAGCATAAAAGTTTAAGCTTTCATTATTAGCAACAGTAAAACTTACTAAAGTATTTTTTCTTTCTTAAGAAAAGTAATACTCACTTAGTGTCTGGTCATTCCTAAAAGAGGTTCGGTTCTCACCAGCAGTCGTAGGACTCAGCTAGGTGTATTAGTACAGCAATGAGGACTGCTCAAACACAGCGACATGCCGACAGACAGCTGCGAGGCTGCCGGTGCCCTTAGCCTCTCAGAAGCTTGCACCTGAGGTCTTCTAGCTCCCCCACGGCTCCCTGCCATCCAGAAACTAAAGGTGCGTAACAGGCCCCCAGACCCTTGCTTCAGCACGGAAAGGACTATGCTCACAGGAAACCGCACAGAGTACTTTTCTCTCTAGAGGGAGCAACTGTACAGACACTCTGCTGGCCAGAGAACACACTACACTATGCAAGGTACTTTTGTTAGGTTTTTTGAATGTTTTATTCAATTATTTTATCTATTATTTTTGTTACTTTTTATTTTTTTAAAAAAAAAAGTGAGTTCATGTTTTTTAAAAGCTTTCTTTTTACATTTTGACCTTTTCTAAATAAAGGATTGGAAAAATGACGGATTGCTTGATGTGTTTGGCCAACATTTTTTTCCAAACAATTAATTCCCCTCTTCAAACATCACTGTCACCTATTTCCAAATTACCTTGTTTGTCTCCTGTTAGAATCCAGATCTTAATATTGGCTAGTGATAGACTTGTAACTGTTTCGATAACACCTTCTTGTAATTTATCTTCTACAGCAGTGGCACCTAGCAGCTTCGTTGGAGAGTAAAGAATAACTTATGTTAATATACACAAGGAACGCATGTAACATCTATAGTTACAGTCAGAGTTTAAAGGTCAAGGAACAGGAGATAATGGCAACTTATAAAATGTTGATGTAATAAGCACTCTATTGTATACATAAATTAATCAACCTGGTAAGCACCCAGAAGGAAGTTGCTAAGTCAAGCCAACTTAATAACAGAGGCCCAGGGAGGTAGCATTTGCATGCAGGAGATTTTCAGATGACATGTTTGCATAAATGGGCAGACACTACTTCTGTCATGATTTAAGAAGTTCCTGGCTGCTTCTCCACTTTCAGCAGCAAAGGAGAGGTCCACAGAAAAGCCCTCAACTTGTAGTCAAAACACTGAGGGACAAAAGGTGGTGCTATTGCATTCATTAAGAGCCAGCAGGTAGTCAGGCAGTGGTGGTGCACACCTTTAATCCCAGCACTTGGTAGGCAAAGGCAGGCAAATCTCTATGAGCTCAAGACCAGCCTCTTGTCTACAGAGTGAGTTCCAGGAAACCCAAGGCTGTTACACAAAGAAACCCTGTCTCAACAAGCAAACACAAGCCAATAGGTACTCTAATGAAAAGTAAAGATTGTTCATTTTTTACCCTAATAATAAGACCTACGTCCTACTACTCCCAGATACCAACGTCCTTGGTTACTGAGAAGAAAAATTTCTAAAACAGACCCCACTCTGAGTGGTCATCAGAGTTTCCTGATCTGGAATAGTTCAGAGCAATAGCTCTGCCCTCTATATCAACTGTTTCTAAAACAACATACATCAGAAAGCAGAGAGAGGAAATGAATATGTCGTATCAAAGATAAACTAGGGGTTGGCAAATAGAGAGTCTACAATCCTTTACTTTGGGAGGATGTCCATTGCTTAAGTTACTGTTAATAAAGCTAGTCCACTCTATTCCCTGAGGCCATGCATAGTAAGCTGAAAACCAGCGTATAAAGCATGACCCATCATTGAAAGAGAACGGTGTGCTACGTGCAAGATGATTTTGAAAGAAATGCTTTTCCTCCCCTCCTCCCCTCTCTGGAGATAAGGCCGCCTAGCTAGCAGATATTTCCTGTGGGATGGGCATTCCTCCCATCCCATCTCCGGAAATAAGGTCACCTAGCTAGCAGATGTCCCCTTCCCCCCCTCCCTTCCAAGCACAGGGGAGAAACAGGTTAGAAAGCACGTAGGCTGGGAGGGAGGGGCTGATTAAGCCCCTGCTACCTCATTCCCTAAAGACCAATCAGTTTAAAAGTCACACTGTTCTGCCAATCACATTGTACCTAATGGCGGCTGCTCTAAAATCCTATATAAGGTCCCCGACCAGGCTCCACCGGGTCGCCTCTGCCTCATGTGCAGGACGGCCCCAATGCATTGGAAATAATAAACCTCTTGCTGATTGCAGCGCTCTCGATCTGTGTCTTTGCGAGGGGGAACTACTGGTAGTTGCGACCTTCATGGGTCCAACAATTTAGCAAACGACTTAAGCATAGAGCATCATACTTCCAAACATATACCATCAAATCCCTTTCAATTTCTTCATACAGCCCAGATATCCGTTCATCCCTCTCAGCAGTGGCAGAGTTTGCATCTTCAAGCATCTTCTGCCACATTTTAAAGTACTTGTCATCAAGTTCTCGATAAGCAATTGCCAAGGTCCTGAGGCCTTCCCCTGCAAATTCCTGAGAAAGAAGATACCATCTTAGGCACAGGTAGACAACAATAAGCACAGTGAAAGTCCCACAACATGGTGACTGTTTCATTCACACTCATTTTGTCCCAAGAGCATTACATGGCTGCCCTGGCTCTAACTCTGTACCTCCTCAGACATGGGAAAGAATAGTTGTGATTTACGTTAAATCTATGAGGTTTGACCTGCAGGAAACTAGCTTTCCCCCTAAACGCAGCTGAAAATGCTTGCTGAAGTGTCCTCATTGGGAAGAGAGAAGTGGTGTAGGAAGCAACTGTATCTGTCCAGTTGGAAGCAATTTTTCTCTGACTGAAGGAGGTTTTCCTGTGCCAGTGATGAAGACAAGTCCTCGGAGAAGTCACAGCTCACCAGGGAAAAAGAGGAAGCTCTTTTGTGAACTAGAGAGGGCTCTCTCCGAGCCTTTTAACACACACGTGCATGCACGCACACGTACACACACACATGCACACGTACGCACACACACGCACACGCACACGCACACGCACACACTCACACACACGCACACACACACTCATTATGCATCCTTTATGAAAATTTCTACAATAGAAGCTAAAAGCAATAGCTGATGCATAAGTAGATGCTAAATAGTTGAGTAAGAGAAGTCTAGTCTGCTCCTCATGGTTATGATAACTGCCTTTGAAGGAAAAGGCAGAGAAAGGAATAAAAGGTATTATAGGTGTGAGCTTTCAGGGCTGACTTTGGTCTTTAATGCTAGACTCTTCTGTGAAATGTTCCCCTTTTTAATTACATTGAAGTTTCATCTTTAATAATAAAATGTTGTTTGAAATCTTGAAGACACCATCATTAAATTAGACCAGCTCGAACATTAATTATTTGTTAGAAATTATATTTTATGGAGCTAGTTTTTAATAAGTAATCAAATGTTAAGAGGCCATATTTTTCCTAACTTAGCATAAATTGTCAACTTAGCACAGCCTAGACTCATTTAAGAGAAAATACTCTTAAGAAGAATTGCCTAGATCAAATTGGCCTTTAGATATATCTATAGGAGTTGTCTTGATTATTAACTGAGGCAGGAGGGCCCTGACCACTGTGGGCAGGACCATCCCTAGGCAGGTAGTTCTGGGCTATGTAAGAAAGCATGAGCCCGTGAGTGAGTGAGTGAGTGAGTGAGTGAGTGAGTGAGTGAGCGAGCCAGAGAGGGATCCAGCAAGCAGTTAAGGTTCTTGCCTTGAAGTCCTGCCCTGTCATCTGCAGTGATGGACTGTGACCCAGAAATGTGAGCCAAATAAACTAGAACACTTGGTAAGTGGGCAATCTCATATGGCACTTCTGGTACTTTTATCCTCCTAAGAGGGGTGATGGCCACATTAGATCGAAACACAAGTAAATTGAGCTTGGGGGTAATACTGAAAACCTCACACATCACTGCTACCTCCGTACTACAAGTAAAGCATTTTAATAGCCATCTCTGCTCCTTCCCGCACTGCCGATCATTAGGCATGGTTTCTCTATTGTTCTGACTACGGTGCAGATACAGGTTTATGATCAGACATGTGCTAAATCATAAAGCACCCTAATTAGTAAAAAGAAAAGACAGTACATGGTACAAAGATGTGCTTTAGCCCACAAAGACCACAAGGAACATCAACTGAATTCACCACCAGGCAGTTGATAGTAGTTGGAACATTGCATTGGCATTTACGAGTTCCCTCTTCTAAGACCACTGCATCCCCTTCTAGTCTGGAAATCTAGTTACTGCCTTTAAACCACTTTTTCTTCTCAAGTCACACAAACACATCTTTGCCTTTAACATGAAACTCCACTGGGCATTGCCACTGACTCCCTCTCTGTTCTGCACAACTGAGAATTAACTCTAAGAGGACACTAGAAAGTCATCTAATTGGTCATGAAACACACATTTAATCCAAAATGGTCATTTGAACAAGGCCTTTTCCTATCGTAAAACTATCCAAAATCAGTAATTAAATACAAATTTAAAAGTGTAGAATGGGGGGATGGGTGGGGGTAAGGGAACAAAAAAAGTGTGGAATGTAGAAGCCAAAGGAATATGAATGTAGAAAAGAGTAGGTCCCACTGATCTGTCCTATAAAACAATTCTTCTCCTGCCCCTCCCCCAAAAGAAACTACCAAATTAAACTTTAATATAAAAGGAAACTATCTAGTGCCTTGGCATTTGAGCAATGCCAAAAATCATATAGTTATTACTACAATATTGTTTTAATAACAAAAAAACCCTAAAAGACCATTTCAGTCTCTGGAAAACATTAAGAGAAAAATCAAGAATGCTCTATTAAAAATAAAAAAGAGCTATGTTTATAACAATTATTACTAAACCATCACTTTTAAACTTAAAGTCAGCAGAGCATTTACATTTTATGTTTTTAGAGGACTTGAGGGGACGTTTTATAATGAAAACAACATCCAACAAAGAATTTTGAACCATTCCCTGCAACATTCACGAGGGTCAACCAGAACCTCAAATAATTATTAACATCACACTAAGATACCAGGTTTAAACCCAACCTGTCCCTATTGTTTCATAGTCCTTGCCCTTGAGAGAAGAACAAAGGAACTCCCTTCAGAAAGTTACTGAAAAAATTAGACAAGTCTTAGAATGTGTGGGTTGAACATCCAGAGGACATAAGGGACTCACAATTTGTAGCCCGAATGAAAGAAATCTTAAAGGGAAAGTTGGCTTCAGAGACCATTTTTCCTTCCTTCATCATCGAAACACAGCCATAAAATAGGATCCCTGAAGGACCCTGAGCTCACCCCACCACGTAGCTCTCTCTGCTATGATAACCCGCCTGTACTAAAACTCTGACTGCTAGCCTGTTCCCAGGCCATCACCCATCATGGACTGCTCTCTGTGGAATGGCTCCCCAGTGGATTTCCATTTCAGAAGTCAGCTCCTTTGCTGATATTTGTTAGCAAGCCCTAACCATTGGGATGTAAAAGAGACTCCTGTGCTGAATTCGAAGTGAAACACTTACACTGAGATGGTCTGATGTTAAGGACTGCAGGTCTTCATTGGAAGAATGGAGTTTTTCAAACAAAATAGTATCTGCTCCTTTGGAATAAAGTTTTATCTGTCCTTCTGGGTTTCGAACTGAAAAGAAATAGTTTGGGAAAGTAGATTATATCATTGAAATCTGTGAAAACTAGCCCATCTGGAAATGGACATCAGGTCTTTGCCTAGACCAAAACATTCAGGGTCTTTGGCTAGACAATCACTACCTAAGTCAGTTGGCTTTATTCTTGTTCAATTCATTAAAAAATATTCCTTCTACCGGAAGTTTTTGATTTCTCAAACTCAGAAACAAGTATTTTTAGTCTGATGTACATGGCTTAGCAAGCTTCCCTTGCCTACTATTGCAAAATAGCTGAAAGGTTTAAGTTAAGCCATGTGTGTTAAAGAGAATTAAGAGCTTTTTTGGAAAGTTCCTGGTGCAGAATTCAAGACCTTCTGTACAAATATATATTACAGTTACACCAACCGTCTCCTCCAGGGACTCTAGCCACTCAGGTTCTTACCATCAAGGGGCCTTGATGGAGTTCATTTTCTCTGCCATTTGAAGAATTACAAAGCAGCAAAAATCACAAAGCAAACAGAATCAAACAGTGAAGAAAGACTTTTATTAGATGGAAGAACAGAGAGAGAGAGAGAGAGAGAGAGAGAGAGAGAGAGAGGAGACACAAAGCAAAGAGGGACTCCAGAGTACAAAATCCAGTCTGTCCTCTAGAGCTGGAGGTTTTAAGCATCGTTGAGAGTTCTTTCTCCCCAAACTTAGGGCAAGTCAATCTGAACAAAGACAAGGTTCATGACTTGGTGAACCTGACCTAATCTGTGTTTTGTGGTCCAATAGAAGAGAAATCCTATGGGTGGAGACAGAGTGAGGCCTTTCTTTTAAACTACCACACTTTTGTCTCAGGAAAGAAGGGTGAGAGAAAAGTTGCCATCTTTAGAACTTAGTCGTGGCCCATCTCCCTGTCTGTCTGCCTGTCAGGGATCTGCCTAACTCCTAGTTCCTCAGGTTGTTGCTCTGGTGTTCTCTTACACCCTTTGTTGTTTGAGAAAGGTCATTCATTCTAATGATTTGCTCTTGGGTCAACCATAGCTACAAACAAACCTCACAGAGTTGACAGAAAGACCCTTCTTATACCCTTCCCCACTGGAAGTCTGCTGTTGGTAGGATGGTTTCGCTTGTTCTTCACTTTTGGGAATGGCAGCCCGCACCAGACTACCTGCATTACTAATCTCATCGGCAAATTCTTCAAATCTTTCTTTTGAGTCACTTAAGAGTCGGCCCAACTGTGTAGGCTTGGTTTTACATTTGACACACAGTAGGCTCTTAATAATATGAATGAATGAATGAATGAATGGTGAGGTTGTGAGTTTTTGCCTAGGAACTCTAACTGCCTGAGCCATAACCTCACTTCATAGTCTGAACACACACCTTCTTAGGCTTCATCAGTTGAATCAAAGATGGTTTCACGCTTTACATTTAAAGTGTTCTCTACAAATAGAATGCCTTAGAACAGGAGAACATAAATATATACTTTATTATCCATTTAATGGTCATCTGGTGAAGGTAGGAAACAGACTGGAAAGAGGTGTATGTCCATAAGCTCTTTTCCCCTCATTAAGCAATTCAAGCCAAGGTATGAGAAGAATTGCACCAGGCCATGCAGCTATAAAAACTGGCCAATGGTCTTTAAAAAAAGAGAGAGAGAGAGAGAGAGACTGTGACAAGAACCAGAGCAGAGAGATTCCCAGGGTGCTATGTATCTGTTCAAGCCAAGAAGCAGTCTGGAATAGAATGTGATGACTGTGGCTAATTAAGTGCTTTTATTTAGTAGTTACAGTCTTTCGAATAAATTTGAATTTTTTGGATGGGGAAATGATAAGGTCTCACTGTATATACTGTATAGCCTAGGCTACCCTTAGACTTCCCATGTGCTGGAATGTGATAAGCACCACACCTAGATATTTACAATTGAACATTCTTTACCTCACATCAGATTGTAAGGGCTGTTGCAATTTATGCTTTAGTGATTATCTTCCATCTGCTTCTATTCAATACTTTGTTGTTGTTTGTTTGTTTATGTACTGAATTACTGACCTTTGTATGCAAATTAGTGCAATGGACTCTTCCATAACGATATGAGATTCATATGTTTGCTAATTAAGAGATTCTATAACCTTTGACAAACTTCTCTAGAAATCAACTTTTATTAAACAACACTGACTGGTCCCCAAATGAAATCTAAGCATGCTGGTATTGAAATCATACATTAATAAGTTGATGAATGGCACATCAAAAACAATAAGGTAGAAAATGAAGAAAGAAGAAGAAGGAGGGGGAGGAGGACAAGGAAAAGGAGAAGGTGAAGGAGGAGGAGGAAGAGAAGGAGGAGGAGGAGGAAGAAGGAGAAGGAGAAGGAGAAGGAGAAGGAGAAGGAGAAGGAGAAGGAGAAGGAGAAGGAGACGAAGAAGGGGAGAAGGAGGAAGAGGCAGAGGGGCGAAACAGCAATGGGAGGCCGTACTGGCTGGTTTTGTGTCAACTTGACACAAGCTGGAGTTATCACAGAGAAAGAAGCCTCCCTTGAGGAAATGCCTCCATGAACTCCAGCTGTAAGGCATTTTCTCAACCAGTGATCAAGGGGGAGGCTATCCCATTGTGGGTGGTGCCATCCCTGTGCTGATGGTCCTGGATTCTATAGGAAGGCAAACTGAGCAAGCCAGGGGAAGCAATCCAGTAAGCAGCACCCCTCCATGGCCTATGCATCAGCTCCTGCCTCCAGATTCCTGCGCTGTGTGAGTTCCAATCCTGACTTTCTTTGGTGATGAACAGCAATGTGGAAGTGTAAGCTGAATAAATCCTTTCCTCCCCAACTTGCTTCTGGTCATGATGTTTTGTGCAGGAATAGAACACCTGACTAAGACAGAGACTGAAGAAGAGACAGAAGTGTCAGACCCAAACACGGGTATTATCCCGATAGAACAAGTCACATGACAATCAGGAGACTGGGATGTTTCCTGCCTAGACTCAAACAGACTTTTCTGCCCTAACAGAGTGCCTCTTAAATTCCCCCCCTGATTAAAATGATTAAAGCCCAAGCAGCCAAAATAAAATCTGTGAGCGCCACTCTGCGCTAAACATTGCCCTTCCTCATATGGGATCCATTAAGGCAGACATCTGATGTCTGCGGTTAAGCTGAGAATTCCCCACAGCCCGTAATAGTGACCGATGCTGAGCAAAAGCCAAACTTCTCCCCCACAGAACAATCTTAGGTTTTCATCAACACCCTTAGAGCAAAATAAAATCCACTCTGAGCCAGATGAGGACCATTCACACCTCCCCTGGGGTTGTAAAGAGAGGAGAGCTCCTGCTGATGCAACAATGAGCCAACACCTGGAGCTGCCTGTGTGCTTCTTAGCTGACTGAAGCTGATAAGTTGTTATCAAAAAAAAATTAAAATGGGTAGCCTCAGAACAATCTCGCCATACTACGTTCCTGTAAAGTCTCCAAACAATACCATTGTGAATATACACATTTTCCTTAGTAGGAATTCACTTAATGCAATGAACAAGATGTTCATAAGTTACAGAGTATTAGATAAAAGTTCATTTCATGAATATCTGTAAAGATCATGTACATGTCGGGTGCTACCTGACCTCAATTAGCACCCAGCCTATGAGCTGAGATAACCATGAGTCCCAGAAGACGGAATCCCACTGCTGTACTGAACAAAGCATTCTGGGGAATACCAAAATATACAGTTATTTGGGAAAGAAGAAAAACAAATGACATTTAAATTGTACATTACCAGATGAGAAGGAACGTTCAGCAAAAGAGAATTAGAGATAAGAATTGTTGTAGGTGTACATTAAAAACCAACAACAAATACACGGGGCATAAAAGAATATAATGCATCCCAGGACTAGTGAGCTGCAATGACGCCTGAGCACAGAGTTTAGAAAGTAGAGAAAAACAGGTTGGTGTCATTTTGCATGTGACTTTGTGAGTCATATTAGGAGCATTGACCTAGGAATTCTGGGGAAGCTGGCATTTTTTAAGTGGTGACCTGATCAGTCTGTGCCTTAGGAACATAGAGTATTACTTTAATGGATGCAATTTTGAAGGCGCTGCAATCATTCCCATAAGTAGTGACAAGACCCCGAACTGAGGCAATGATACTGGTAACTACGAGGAGGAAAGGACAGTAGAATTGTAGAGAAAAAATGTGGTTTAGTAGACACTAGGTTTGCAGACAATTCTAGGATGCCATTGGAAAGAAAAAATTTAAAAACATTGACAGGATTCTAGAGAAACTCTGAGTTTGGAGAATAACAAAGAATGATACAGTTTGAGAAACATCTCAAATATTCCAAGGAAAAATGACTAACAATGAGGAAATGTTATCCTAGAGCAGCGTTTCTCCATCTAGGTCCCCTATGGTGTACCATCAGCATCACTTAGAACTTATCAGAAATGCAAATCTAGGGACTCTGCCTCCAATGAACTAATTTACAAGCCAGTTCCCAAAGCCAAATGATCTGTAGTTTTTCAGCTTATTCTAATGGGGGGTTAAAAGCTGGGAACCATTTTCCTAGTACATAAAAGCTATGGAAGTGTCAAAAGCAAGTGAACTACTACCACGAAGTTAGGAGGCCAGCTTTATTTGAGGAGTAGTTGTTTTCATTTTTCACTGCTGGAGGTTGAACCCAGAGCCTTGCACATCCTAGAAAAGCACTTTACCACTGAGCTATGTCTAAGGCCACAGCTAAACTTTAAAGAAGACAATCTTAGATTTAGATATTTTCTTTGCATCTGACTAGTTGTATAAAACTTGCGTGCTTTGTGATACTCTCCAACTTAAAATCTTTTAGTTTAGTTTATTGTGTCCTAAGTGAGGGTGATATGCTTTTGCCGGAACCCTCACCAGAGGTGCTTCTATTTCCAATAGATGGTGATTAGTGTAGAGACCCACAACTGGTCAAGATGAGGGATTGTGGGATGTTCAACCCTAAATGGGACATTTATATCATACCCCCGAACCCAAAGTTCAGGGATCACTGAGGAAGAGGGATCAGAAAGAGTCTAAGAACCAAAGACAGTGGATGACTACAAGAAAACTATCTTCTGAACACAGCAGGGCAGCTGCACATACAAACTCACAGCAGTGAAGACAGCATGTAGAAGACCTGTACAAGCTCAAGGCAGGCAGAATTCCAGCATGGAGTGGGGAGAGGGTGGATATGAAGTCTCCTAGCCAAGGGACTATTTGAAATTGATAGCTTTTAGGAGAGGAAGAGTCCGTTTTTCTTTAAGTAGCCCCTGGAAAGTTGACCACACTCCAGTGGAAGGCCACACATCCAAGAATATATGATCAGTGCAAATTAGACTTCATAGGTTAATGAAAGCAAAACAGGATGCAGAGTTGAGTGGGCAGGGAAGGAGAAGGTTGATCTGAGAGGAGATTGGGAAGGAAGTAAATATGATCAAAACACGTTATATAAAATTCTCAAAGAACTAAGAAAAAAGATAATTTTTAAAGATTAAATGACAAAAGCCTGCTTAGAGATGTAAAGAGGATTGGAAAGGGGGCATGTGACTCATCTGAGGACACTGAAACAGTGCTAAGGGTTAACACTGGGTTATAAAAGCACGGATATGATATGGAACTAAATAAGCCATCTTCTCTAGCAATGGGGATAAACAGAAATAATGAATGATATGAGAATGGCCAATGATGCCCACAACAACCAGAAAAAAACTACCCAGTTCAGAAACTCTCCTGAACCAGAATTAAGTAGCTCTCCAGTCAGACTTCTGGGGTTGACTCTCTACTGTGTCACCAATTTCAGACTCAGGTAAGTCACTGCACTTTTCTGAAACTTAGTTTGATTATCTATAAAATGAGCATAAAAATAAAACCATGTACTGCAGTTACTTCAGATACAGAATTCAGAATAATATTGGGCATGTAATAAGCTCTTGTTGAATTGTATTCACAGATCACTACACTTTTAAGGCTAAGTTGAGGACCACAAGGGTTCATAAAGTTACAAAAATGTAGCACATATGCAAGAGTCAAATTATCCATGAAAAGCATCAGCATAACTACAGAAGCATCAAAAGATCAATAATAATTGCAGCTAGCCAACATACCTATAACAGACATCCTTTTCCGGATGTTGTTGAAATCCAAAAAGGCAAGTAACTGATAAGTAACCGGTGTTCCCAGTTCTTCTATTGTAATTGTCTCTGGGGTTCGAGACTTAAAAATGAACCCAAAATTTCTAGCAGCATTAACTAGAGCTCCTTCATCAGGTGATTGAACTTGGTAAACCAGTTGTCCTAAAAGGGAAAGAGACAAACACATTCTGTACTGAAGGTAATAATTAACGTTAATACTTCCAATGCTAATCCAAGTGCATTCTTTAATAACTAACTCCAGAATCAACTCTGAACACTTTCCTATTGAACTCACTGTCCAACTGTGAGTCTGTCTCTCCACTGTGATAAAAGTTTCTTGGCTCGTAAACCATAGATCTTCACTTTCAGTGACTAGAGGTTCTAACTAAAATATTGTAATAGGATCCTCGTATGATTCCCATATAATGTTCAAAATAAGCCTTTAGAAGTAATGATTACTTAAAATCTTATTTTCATTTTTATACAGATGGGACCTATGGCTGAAAGAGGTGATATGTTCACTAGACAGATCAAACAACAAAGAGTAGGGAACCACACACTCTGGCCTTTCCTTTGCTAAGTCACTAATGGCCATTTTATGAGAGTGAATATATAAAATTCCACCAAAATATAAAGGATCAAATCAAGATGTTAAAGACTTTATTGCTTAATAGTGTGTGTGCTGGAATGGAGCTAAGAGGAGAGAGAAAGAATGAAACATGAAGAAAGATTTAAAAATGCCTTAAAAATAAAAGTAATCCCACTTATATAAAATTATATAGTGTCTGCAAAATAAATCAGAAAATGTAGGCATTGATAGATCAATATTTACTGTTTATAATATTCAAAGATAGGGCTGGAGAGATGGCTCAGCGGTTAAGAGCACTGACTGTTCTTCCCGAGGTCCTGAGTTCAAATCCCAGCAACCACATGGTGGCTCACAACCATCTGTAATGAGATCTGACACCGTGTTCTGGTGTGTCTGAAGACAGCTACAGTGTACTTACATACAATAAGAAATAAATCTTTAAAACAACAACTACAAAAAAAAAACATTAAATCAAAGATAAATTAATATGTAATTGGTTTTTCTACCAGTGGGTAGACTGTGGGCATGCTATGGATTTCTTGTGAAAAATAAAGCCTTACTTCCCTGCATATATTTTTGAGTATACATTTATAAGCAAATGGAAGAGTAAATCAGGTAAGAGGCAAAGGCAGGAAGATTTCTGTGAGTTTGAGGTCAGCCTGAGCTACATAGTGAACACCACCAACACCACCAATCAGGGGTGTATAGCGAGACTCTGTCTCAAAAAATGAAAAAAAGAAAAGGAGCAATGATAACATAGTTACTTCAGAGTCTCTCATGGTTTTCCCTTAATAGGGAAGCTGTGAACTTACCACATATAGGTAGAAATTTAGATAGATAGATAGATAGATAGATAGATAGATAGATAGATAGGCAGACATAGATGGACAGATAGACAGGCATCACTTACAGATAAAAGAAGAAACAAATGCTAAGGACTATAAAACAGGTACATATGAGTGAATCACGCAGACACTGACCACAGTTAAACATAGCACCTGTGAGGTTTTAAAAGAACGAGAAGCATGGTGTGGATGGTGCATACGCCAGCCAGCGCAGCATGGATAACTATTAAAGGATCGTTGTTCTACTCAAAAGAAGCCTTAGGCTTTCGTGAGTTTATTATGTTAAAGTCCCAATGTTAACTGCTAAATAATAAAGGTGCATTGTTTTCAAAGTAGCAGGAATCAAAGGGACTCAACCTATGAAAAGACAAAAGGAGAGAGAGAGAGAGAGAGTCTAAGAAAGGAAAGGTAGGGAAAAGATAAGACAAAATAGAATGGGTGAAAAGGACTCCAAATGCTAACGACAACTGAGCTTTAAGTATTTAAAACTAAGTGTAGCAAAGACAAAGGAAACGAATCGAATGTTCTCTTTGGCCTTAGCTTTGTCTATGCTGATATTTTTAAATGTTAAAATATATCATTTACAAGATGTGTCCAAAATGTAAGCAAAAAGATAAATGAAAGCTACCAAAGCTAGGTGTACAATCACCTAGGAAGTAGGAGCAAACAATCACAGTGACCTCTGAGACAAAAATGGCTACTGGAGAAAAGTGAGGTCAAGGTTACAGGCTGTGGTCTAATGAAGGCAGAAATCTGAGTTATTATCAAACATAACCTTATAAAGCAAGCTTTGGTGGAACTACAGATATCAACGTACAAGTGTGCTGTTCTACTAGGGGCTCTTGTCATATTTTGATTAGCTGAAAAATCAAGTTGTTGAAATAATCCATTTAAGAAAACACTTAGAAGGCTGAGGCCCCAAAGATTGCTGAGACTACAGAACAGCAGTCTGTCATTAAATAAACAAACAATAAACAAACAAACAAACAAAAGAAACAGAAGTTTGAGTAATATAATTTAAAAATTGTTGAATGTTTAGAATATAGTAACCCCAAATTATAGAATATACACTCATTTCTAGCGTTTATTAAATGTCTATGAAAATTAAACATATACCAAGCTATTATCTATCTTCTACAAATTTTAAAATTGGTAAAATAAGGCAATAAAAGAGTTTTAAATTTTTTAAACATGTTTTATTGTCATTTATTTAAAAAGTAAAGAAAAGAAAAAAATATTCCTAAACTGCTTGGATTTCCTTCTCTCTTGTTCTGAAACTTTACTCTGGCCCAGACTGAAACCACAGTGTCTCCGAGTAACTTCCCCATGAGCCAAATGCCAAAGGGTGGAACAATATCCTCAGCCATGAGCTGAATTTTAAGTATTAAAATGTTTAGTGTTGGATCTGTACTCTCATCTTCTCTATAAGTGACATTTATGCAGAAGAGTTTAGTTTGGGATGCTCTTTAGCATGTAGGGATTCAATTGAGCCTGGGCAGCATGAAAGCTTTGAAATGAAAGCAAGTTTACATTTCCTCAAGACAGAACCCGACAGTAGAATTTAGTGTCTTGAGACAAGGGTTAGAAAGCCTTGAAATCATTCACATATCTAACTCCTTTCTCTCTGGAAAACCTTTTTAGTGGCAAGAGGCATTAGCCAGCTGTAAGAATGGCTAAAATGAAAGAGCAGCCACAGGCAATGTTGGGTAGGAGTGCAGGTGACTAAACTCTCATTCACCCACAGCAGGGATATAAAATAATACCTGAATGTTTTTTAAAGCAATTGAACAGTTTCTTAAAAGTTTAAACATATCCTTCTTTCTATGATGAGCTGGCAGGTTCCACTCTTAAGTGTTTAGTCGTCCTCCTCCCACTGTTTTTAAACAAATAATTTTGAAAAGACATAAAAAGTCTTTGTGACAGCCAAAAACTAGAACAACCTAATGTATTAACAGAGAACTGGAAATGGGCGTGGTGTGTTCATATAGAGGAAGGCTACTCAATAAAAAGAAAAAGCTAGCAATGGAGATAAGGGCATGATGCCAGAACATGACACAGGGTATACACTGGACAATTCTGCTTTGATGGAGGACAAGAAGACAAACTCATCCCTAGTGATGGAAGCCTTAGCAGCGATTGGGTGGGCTAGAATTTACAGAACCTGAATAAAAAGGGCAGGAGTAACCTCTGCACTGATGGAAGAGACTTATGCCTTGACCCAAGCAGTGTGTCTAGGGATATTTGTAACTGTCAAATCTCACCAAGCTACCGTGTGTGTATGTGTGTTTGTGACGCGCATGTACATACTTTGATGCATTGAATTACAGCACAGTGTAAATTTTGAACATGCTAGAATTGAAGAATGAGTCTACAAATCTGAGAACTATCTGAAAGATAAAATGAGTTTGATCAGTAAAGAAAGAAAGAGAGAAAAAAAAACATTGTTTAAAACATCTGCAGAAGAACATGAAAGCAGAGGCACAGAAAAGCACCAAATAGTCTCCAAACTCAGTCAACTAATGAGAACAAAATCTTGGGAGGCCTCATTAGTAACCTAATTGAAAAATTCCACTTGGCACTCCTGTACCACTATGCTCCTTCTCCAGCCAGCTTGCTCTGAGTAACAGGCTAGAGCAATACTTGTGTTCGGACCACCTGAGGAAAGGGTCAAGATCTGAGTCTGGGACCAGAGACCACAGGTGAATGAGTGTAGTAGCCAGATCTCCACAGAGTAGGAGGGGAAGCAAGACAGGGAATTTGTATGCAATTCTGCCACTAATAAGAGCTCTGGCAGACTCCTAGTGTCTGCTCTGGAAAAGCAAGATGGTAACCTTGGTGACATGACTCCCAGAACAGAGGACCGCACAACTCGAAGACCAGTTACATGATCTGCCTCATCCATATGATCTTGAGCAACAGACTATGACTTTACCAAGCAGAAAGCCTCTCATGCAAAGAGGAACAGGCAACCATAAATCACCAAACATCTGAAAACAGCATGAAAGCTAGATGCAGAAGAAGAAGGGGAAATGGAGAAGGGAGAGAGGGAGGAAAAGCTGGTGAGAGGGAAAGACCAAGAGAGAGAGAGAGAGAGAGAGAGAGAGAGAGAGAGAGAGAGAGAGAGAGAGAGAGACACAGAGACACAGAGACACAGAGACTGAGAGGAGAGAGAGAAAAAGAGAACATATTCAATAAAATACAACTTACTGGATGAAACAAAAGCAAATTTCAAATTAAATATAATTAATATCGTCAAAGAGATCTAAAGAATATCATAACATTAATGGAAAACAGAGAGTGCTATTAAAATGAAATAGGGTTTGGGAAATGAAATAAACTCAAAAGGCAGAAATGAAAGAAACTTCCTCAAGGCAATTCCCAGAAGGGAACATAACGATTCCTTGTGGTATTAATATTATAAAGATCAATTACAGCTGTAAATATAATTATGTGAATCTTTAAAGCAATAAAAATCTAAAGAATGGGTTAATCCAGCACTTATTACTTCCTTGGGTAGTAATTTTAACTTGATATTTGGTAGCAAAAAGAAACAAAACTTACAGGTACAACTGTTAGAAGTTGACTCTGACCCCATCAGTTGCCTCCCAGGATCAAAGGTGAAGTGAGCCAGCTGGGATTGCTGTATTTTATAAACCCTGAGCTCCAAATAACCACGTAGCATGTAAAAGGCCTTGATTGGTATGCCGACCACAGTGCTTTATGTAGATTTACCCCCACGCTGTGGACAGCTCCATCTGTGAACATATGCTATGTGAACTGTATCCCCTGTGTTCTGGGTACTACAATTTCACAGCCAAGTGTGGTGCTCAATCATAAGAAACATTTCATCCCAGCTGAAGGACATATTTGGATCTTTAGCTTTCCACTGGTACTGTCTCTTTTTCTTTAATGTATTTATGGGGACTGGAGTGATGGCTTGGTGATTAAGAATGCTGGCTGCTCCTTCAGAGGATCCAGGTTCAACTCCTAGCACCTACATAGCAGCTCACAAATGTCTGTGACTCCAGCGCCAGATCAGAGACCCTCACCCATGGGCACTACACACAAATGGTATACAAACATACATGCAGCTAAGATATTCATACTTGTAAATAAAACGAATTAAAAAATTAAAAATTTCCTTGTTTCTGAGAAGCATTCAGAATAAAAACAAACATAAATCGGGAGACAAGAAAACCTTGCTTGGAATATTCTACCATTAGTTCAGAAATCCTTCAGTTTGAATACTAAGGCTTATCTTTGTTACATTTTTTTCAAAGGCTCACTATTCAAGCACTTACCAGCACTGTTCTCCTCTGGCATTACAGTATGGCAGAGAGCAAGTAAGCGAAGGAATTCGTGGACTTTGGGGTCCCCCAGCTCAATGGCTTCCAGCAGACTGTGGTCAAAGAAATGGAGTGTTCTTTCTGATTTCGATTTGCCTGACAAGTCCACAGCCTCCTTTTTCTATAAGAGAACACCACCAAAACAACTTTTTCCAAAAATAATCTGTTGTCTTTTCCATTTTTTTAACTTTTGCACATTTCATAGGTTGCAATTATCTGTCTTAATTTTTAAAAATCTGCAACCAGAGTAAATGGGTGAGCAGGGGAGCACCCTCATAGAAGCAGGGTAAGAGGGGATGGGATAGGGATTTTGCAGAGGGGAAACCGGGAAAGGAGATAACACTTGAAATGTAAATAAATAAAATATCCAATTTTTAAAAATCTGCAACCACTAATTCATCCCAGATTGTTTCAAAACTAAACATTTTTCTAGTAAAAATTCACATGTTCTTGTATAGCAGAGTAAGGCCTTCCATCTTTGAAGGAAGTTTATTAAGACATGAGATGTTAAAGGTGGGGCTGGGGCAAACATTTTACCCTGCAGGGAGGATCCTAAAACTCAGTGAGTAAACAACTCAGAATAGCTTCAGGGAGTCCCTGAAGCCAAGCAGACCCCTTTCTCCATAGGGATATAAGCAGAAAGGACATTTGTAAGCCCTGAAGGACACTCTCAGACCAGAAACACCTCCTGGAAGAGGTAAAGATCAACCAGGCTGCCTGGGAAGGCTCAGACCAACTGAGCTACCTGGAAAGGACACTCTCCAACCTGCTAAGCTGTGTGTACGTTGTGCACATTTCCAGCTATTGTGGGTAGTTGCCACATTAACGTGGGCTCTGATGATGCAGCTCTGTGAGCTACTTTGCTCCTGTAAATAACCCCGCATCCATTTTCCTTTAAGGAACCCCAATAAAACTCGTTGGCCCACCAAGATGGAATTTCGTGGTATGGTTACTTTGGTCAGTCATCGGGTCCCTATCTGGACTAAGTAGGGGTCTGTTCATCTCCACCTTTTGGCCTTTTGTTGGTTTCCTGTGGTCATGCCCTATCTTTCGGACATTTAAACCTCAAGTTTAGAAACTTTATAACAGTCTTACAAGTAATGAAATGTCCTTTTCCCTTCACAACAGACTGTATCACCCAACTTCTCAGTTTATAAGGGCATGACAACCATTCAATTGCTTTGGCCCTCCCCTTCTCCGCTCTATTCCCATATCCAAGGTTGATAACATGGACCTTCTATTTTGTAACCAAAATTAAGTATCCTCTCCAAAGATGAAATCCTATGAGCAGTATTTACTTTTATCAAGTTAACAGTCTAGCTTCACACCGAGGCTTCCTTTTCATTGGCTCCAAGGTCTGGATCCATGTGCATCACACAGAGACACTAAAGTACAACTACCTGGACACACCCCTGCCATGTCCAGAATCCCTTTGCATTCCATCCTTACTTTTTGAGTACTTCATGTTTTGACTAAAAGTTTCAATGTGTCCTTTTGCGGGATGAAGAAATGATGCTTTGGGCAACATGCTCCTCTCTGCCTTAGCATGCTTTCATTTATTCACTGATCCAGTAATTACAGAAGCTACAGGGCTTAAGCTATGCTCTGCCAAGAGGCAGCTGCCACACCATCACTATATAGCTTGAATCACCTACAAAGCCATCTAGCAGAGGGGAAAAATGATGTTTGGGGCTGGAGATTGAAGCAATGTTTTCTTCACTCACTTCCCCTTGGCACACAGGAGCCCTAACTAGTTATCTTGACCCAACACAGATTGCAAAGAGTCCTAGAGCTCTTTGGAGTCTTGTGGCAACAGCGTTCAATAAGGTTGGGTGGACTAGGATGGTCTGCATGCCAGTGGAACACGTCAACCATTTCTCTCCACTATGTCTGTGGGACCCTGGTAGCCTGTCGTACAGTTCTCACTGAGATACCCTGTTGCCATTTCAGTATTGCAGCCAGATCCCCAAGTTTAGCTCTATCCCAAGAGGAACAAAGAATAGGCAGGGCTTCTTCACAACAGGGGCAGGCAGGTGACTGCGGCTAGAGCACCAGAGCCCAATGCTTTCTGAATTTCCAATCTGGGACCCTGGTGTGGTGCAGAGACCTAACCTCACCAGGATGACATACTAGGAGAGAAGGCAGAGTCAGGCCAGCCATGTTAGCACAATTGCAAAATGGGTTGGTGCCCACTAAGTAGATATCTCCAATAGGTAAAATCCTGCTGCCCAGGCAGCAAGGCCATATCCTACATTTTCGGGCTGACTCCCCCTGCCAGGCCCCAGAGCCTAATGCAGAACATGAAGCTCATTCCCACTCCCAGGACCTGGGATCTGGCTCAACTGTTCAGTAAAAAGAGAAAAAAAAGAAGTGGGACAGGAGGGGCCCTGGTTAGGGATTTGCAATAAGAGCAGGCTGCAGAGTCAGAGCCAGCAGCCCTCACTGATGCTCAGCCTTGTAGAGCCAACAGTGTTTCTGTCCATCAGGCTTCTGCTGCGTGTTAAGCCAACCAACAATGGGGGAAACCCACCAAAGCTGCTTCCTAGAGGTTTCACCAACACATTGGGTTCCCTGGGAGAACCATGGGCTTGAGCCTGTGGGCATGAACCAGCCACCTCCTCCGTATGATCTCTGTGGGTGCCCTCAAGAGTAGCTACAGTCCTGCCTGCCTCCAGCACCAGGGCGTCTTCCCTCTATGTGGCTTGGTCTCCTCAAGGGCCTGTGACTCATGACACTTGTCACTCTGAATCAGCTCTGGCTGTTAATTCTAATCAGCTGCAAAGCCTCCAGGGCTGTTTGTCATTCACCTTCCATAGATAGAGCCTAGCACCATATTTAATCCTGTGGCTGGGCAGCACCGCAGTAGCAAGGATCATACACTTCATGACCCATCAGGCTTTATCTGTCTACCCCACAGCCCTCCCCTAACGCAGGGCTCATGACCCATCAGGTAGACTTTCAGCTCAACCAGCTCAAAGAGTCAGCCTGTGATAGGCACATGGATGACAACATGGCCTGCGCTGCTTCTTGGGGAGGTGACAGTATGTCTGAAATGACATGGCAATTATATTCCTTGGCTTGCTTGGGGGTTGGGGGTGTTGCCAATTGCATATCCTTGGCCCCCTTTAGTGACATCTTTCATGTGACCCAGGGTAGGTCCTACATCCACATTGCTGCCGTTCAGGAGCACACTAAGCAAAGCATAAGTGTCACAAGAGTTGGGAATCAGCAGGTAGCAAAGATCATAGATAGCATTCACAATGTCCTCTTCAGTCATATTTCCCACCAGTGTAGAGACCTTGACATGAGACCTGCATTCTTCTAGCCATTTGAACAGGAAGACGAATCCATGCACAGCCCCAAAAATTTGGAAACTGTGTGGCCAAGGGACCTTGATTAGGAGAAACTTTAAACCATGTAAATCTATTTCTTGTTTGTTTGTTTTTTTACATGCCCCATGGTGGATAGTATAAATCAAGCTTTTGCGAATGTGTCATACTTTAAAGCATATACCGTTTAAAACTAAACCAAAACACAATGAAATGCACCTCTTCTGTACCTTGGTTATTCCTTTCTTCTGGCTCAGGTCATCTAGCACTTCACCTGCTAAAACAAACATTGAAGGTAGATAGTAAGTAAAACTAAAACTAGTCTTAGACATGTAATTTTAGAGGACAAACTGTTTTGTTTTGATTGGGTTTTGGGTTTTTGTTTTTTTATTCCATGGAGAGATTAATATAATTACACCATTCCCCTTCCCTTTCCTGGCTTCCAACCCTCCCACATGTTCTGCTATCTTTATTTCAAATTAATGGCCTCTTTTCCCATTAACTGTTACTGTATGCTCATATATGTGTGAACATACATATATTTTTAAATAAAACTTGCTCAGTATAATGTTACACACACACACACACACACAAACACACATACATATTCAGTGCCAATTAGTGTACTTTTTCCTGAAGCACTATTACTAGATAAAATATACATTCAAATATTGACACAATATGTATAGCCCTATAAATGGCAATTAATATAGAGGGGTGCTTATGCTTAAGATAAAGTTAAATAAGTAGACATTAAAAATAAAAAATGGTGAGACATGTGACCCCAGCTTAGTGCATCAATCGACTCCCATCAGAGAAACTTTGTTCTTCAGTAGAGGTGATTAACACAGACCCACAACTGAATAAGCAACAGAGAATAAGAAGCTATGAATTAAAAAATAAATCAGAACTATTTTCCCTTTTAAAAGCATTCGGGGTGGGATTTTAAATTTACTATTGATGCTTCTATTGCTGGAGCTCTATGAGATTTAAAGGGCTGAAGACTCAGTTTCTTGTCTTACTAATAATTCTTGTCAGCTCAGGAGCTGAATGCAGGGACACCTCTGCAGACGCACAGACTTTACTATGCAGGGAAAACATGTTTGGAGTTCCTGGAGCATCCAGGTTTTCCAAATTTAAATTTTCTCAAATTTGAAAAAGTGGGATTATTTAAATATGTGGTCCTCTACACCCTCACAAATATCATTTTTGTGACAGTAAATTACACATTGTGAAGTCCTTTGCATTCGTTCCAGCCTTGGCGAACACTTAAGTGGTTGCTATATTTTTTTCTCCCTCTGTGGTTTATTTGGACACATGTTTATTTTTAATGAGCATCTCTTCAAGATCGACAATCTCCATCTCTTTAATCTCATAGCTTTTATTGCATACATTGTAATTTCCACTTCCACAAATTCAGGTTGATTTTTAATAAAATCCCTCATCTTTAAAAAAAAAAAAAAAGCTGTGGATAAGAAAGAAGCTCAGCCATAAACGGAGTACCTACATCAAACCCCATCCCTCCAAGACTCAGGGATCATATCAGATAAGGAGGCAAAACGACTCCTAAGAAGTGGATCACAAGTGGAAACTGCTCAGAAAGGCACATACAAACTCACAGCAGTTGAGACACCATGCATAAGACCTGCATAGTCTCAGGCCATACAAAATGCCAGTGTGTGTGGGCAGGGGAAGAGATGGGCACAAAGAGATGGGCACTCACAGCTAGGAAGCTATTGAGGGAGGGAGAGTCCACTTTCTCTATGGGTGCAGCCTCTAGTAGGTAGACTATCCTCTTATAAAGAACACAGCATCCAAAAGCATGTAGGCAGCGTAAGCTACACTTGACAGGCAAAGAAAGGGGCGGGGAACACCGCGTGGATGGACAGGGAAGCTGATGTGAATCTAGGAGGAGTCAGGAGAGAGGGTGAACATTATCAAAATGCATTGCACAAAATTCCCAAAGAACTAATAACAAATGAGCAAACAAAATTAAGATGGGGAACTCTAGATGACAGTGTTCCACATAAGAGCCATAGACTAACAAAACCCCATTGCCTACCATGGGAAACCTCCTTTTGATCTGGTGGTCAGTGTGAGTGCAAGGGACTTGTGAGCCAATAGATTGTCATTGTCCTTGGTTACCTCCTAGAACATACAGGCAAAAGCCTATTGCTGAGGATATTTCAGACTCAGGACTTGGAGAAATCAAGCTGGAACTGATCTGGAAACCTCCCTGAGAACTAGTTTTAATAGTATGTGAAGATGCTATGCATGCTGCTAAAGGGGAAATGCGTTAGTTCTATGTTGTTGAATGTATATAATTATACTTTGTTTTGCAGGGGTCACAGATTACCTTGAGTCTTTGAAGAGACTTTGGACTTTTGAATCACACTAGGAGTGTTGAAGACTATAGGAAGTTTTGGAGTTGGATGAAACACATTGTGTGTCACAAGATGACCATGAGCTTAGGGAGCAAGGGCTAAATGTCATGGTTTGAGTGTGGCATGTCACTCATGGGCTCCCATCCTTGAACAGCTGTTTCCCAGCTAGTGGCAGTCTGGGAAGGATTTGGAAATTTCAGTATTTTTCTAAACTTTCCTTAGTATTTGAAGGATTGATACGATTGACTAGGATTCCCTTTTTACAATAATGAGGTATTTGCATTCACCTGCACCAGACACTTGCACCAGCATGATCACTTACAAGCTTGCACCAGTACGACTTTAATTCAAGTCTTATGGATAAGAAAGCTGAAGAACAGAGTCAAAAGTGGATGACTATATTACAAGAAGTCAGCATGCTGGGAATCTATACCCATGTCTTTTCTTTCACATGTAACTCTTTTACAACACTCAATGTTTATGGTTTTCTGGAATGCAGGTCTAAGTTATGAGGGTTTTTCACGTGTATAGAAGGAGTCCTTGAGATTGTAATGAACCTAGCCAATCTCCTAAAATATGAATCTCAGAGTCACATGATCATGGTCCTATCATGACTACATATGCATTCATTCTAATTCAATGATAGAAAGAAGAGAAAGAACTGTGTCTTTGTACTAAAAAGTCCCCGGAAGGCAGGGCTAGAGATAAAACAGAAGAAACATTAAAAGTCTAAGAATGTAATAATTCTGAGTACAGAAACAAGATGTAGATAGGTGTGCTGGATTTTTATGTCATCTTGACACACACTGGAGTCATCTGAGAGGAGGGAACATCAACTGAGAAAATGCCTCCATAAGATTGGGCTCTAAGCAGACCTGTGGGGCATTTTTTTTTTTAAATCAGTAATTAATATGGGAAGGCCTATCCAATTGTTGGTGGTGCCATCCCTGAGCTCTATAAAAAGCATGCTGAGCAACCATGTAGAGCAAACCAGTAAGCAGCACTCCTTCATGACCTCTGCATCAGCTCCTGACTCCAATTTCTCACTCCCTTTGATTCCCTTTGATGATAAGCAGTGATCTTGAAATCAAAAAAAAAAAAAAAAAAAGCCAAATAAATGCTTTCCTCCCTCAGTTGCTTTGGTCATGGTTTTATCACAGCAATGGTGAACTAAGACAATAGGTCAGAATGAAAAGTTTAGTTTTCCCTAAGTCCAGATCTATGACTCAAAACAAGTTAAGCTGTACCCAAAGAAGCAATTCTGAACAGCACTGGTGTGTGCAAGGAGAAGTATGTTTTATTGGTACAAATACATTATAAATTTTAATGCACATATAAATTGGGACCAAAAGAGGATACTTAACCCTTTCCATTCCTTTCCTGTATTCTATGAGGGAAATTACTAGTCTTCATGCAGTTTTTTAAATATGAAAATTTACAAAAATCTTGAAATCTCTATCTGAAAATATCAAGAATTCTCTAAAAGAAGTCCACAATAAACATTTCTACAAATTTTTATTGGTCTACCATGTCTAATAATTTCAGACTGCTTCTTAGAAATTATGTCACTTGGTTAAAACGAATCAAAAGGAATCTCTAAATTTCAAAATATCACCCAATATTCTAAAATATTCTTACTTACACTACTATTTAGGTCAAGGAAGTATTTTTAGACTCAAAAAATAATGTACATAAATTTTAAGTAATGGTTCTAGCTATTTAGCAGGCATGATGTGTATAAGACACGCAAGAAAGCTCAGGTTGGAAGTCATCATGTCTACCGTCAAGGACAGCAGGATAGGGAACTAGGGATGCAGGCGAGCTGAGGACCCCATTACTGCATGGGTGGGTGACAGTGATGGGATTCAACAAGAGCGAGGTCACATGACAGGACAGCATAGCATATCAACTTTTTCAATTCCTTGTTTTCCTTCAGAGTCAAATCCTGCTTTAAATTATTTGACAAGGTATGAAGTTTCCTTCCCATTAGGAGATAAAGAAAAGTTACCTTCTCTTGGAACTCCTTGGCAAAATGAATGACCTCCATGAATTAAGGTAAGAGGTCCAGAGGAACATCCCGAAGGTCCCACTGGGCCTCCCTGTTCTCTAAAGAAGAAATTGTCTGCTAACTAGCTAATGCCAGTCTGAGATGGGCCAGGAACTAAAAAGGACCCTTGGATCCCCAAATACAAATTATTTATCCACACAGAAGAATCCAAAGGGGAACTTGGCGGTGAAGGTGACCAAGGAAATGTGCATTTCAGGAAATACTAAATCCTCAGAAACACATATATTGACATTAATCCCACAGAGAACAGGGGAGGAAGCATAAGACATTGGCTTAACAAGATAAATCATGCTGCCTAGGACCCATCCAGGGAATTTGGCCCCTGGAGCAGTTAAAAAGCAAATTCCCAGAACAAGGTATCAAAGGGCACTCTCTCTACCCACGGATGGCAACAGATCCTAAGTTTCATCAGATTGTTTCAAATGTGTGCAATAATTAGTTTATGGGTGTCCGTTATCTGTCAAGTATCATGGTAATGCTTAACAAGAAAACCATGATGGTTTGGTAAGGGGATATTATGTTTAACCGTGTTGCTTACCTATTTATTCTGTATCATTAAAAGAGACTATTCCCTTACCATAGACTCTTCCATTAATGGAACATTTTTTAAAAGTCATGATGTTTTGAGTGAGAGTTCCTGTTTTGTCAGAGAAGATATATTCAATCTGGCCCAGTTCCTCATTGAGTGTGGTCGTCCGGGCTTCAGCAGGCTTTGCTTTCGCAGTATAATACATCTTCCGGTCCCAATTTATAAAATAACTGTGTCCCAGACGGATTACTTCCACACTGTGGTCCATTAACATGAGAAAGAGAGGAAGAAAGGAGAGAGAGAGAGAGAGAGAGAGAGAGAGAGAGAGAGAGAATTTATCAATATATGAACTCACAAAGCTTTGCCAAAATCCTCAAGAGTTTCAAGAACAAAACGAAAAAATATATAAGTGCTTTGTCCTTAGGTCCTAGTGATCTTCTGAAATACCTCTGCTGAAAATTTGCTCATAAACCTTAGTGCCTAAGCTACTTCCTTACAGCATCATAGAGCAATAGGGCTGGCTCATCAGGAAACTTCGGGCAAGAGCCTGTGGTTCTCTATATTAAACATGGCCAGTGGAGGGTTTTGTGTGGCATGTTCATTTGAAACTCCATCTGCATCTCAGAGTAAATGATTCCTTACTGAAGATACTTGGCATATATCTAGTTGGAAAAAATGTGTCCTAAGACATTGATGTGGTTTTACTTTCAAAAGAAGCCAGCAATAAGTCTCTACTAAGCAGTAAGCAAACCGTGATCAATCTTGGCTAAAAACAGTTTCTCACTGTCCATCTACTAAGAAAAGAGTCCAGTCTTTGTGCCGTAACGGCTTATATATTCAAATTCCAGAAAGGGGAAGTCTATGGCCAAGGGTCTTAGCTCAAATGTCTGTCATCTATAATGCCAAGTGGGGTGCCCAAAAGATTATGACAATGTATGGTATCAGTTTTTGTAGAAATTTATTAAGGGATTTTCTTAGGTTTGTATTATATTGTTAACTGCTTGCAAAAAAAACCCCTGTATTTCATAAAACTAAGTGCAGCTTCGATAATAAGGATATGGTCTCCTTTCTAGGAATCCCATTTCTGAGAGCATTTATATTGTAGCATATTCAGCTTTGCTTTATTTTTGTATAGTTCCACGCCACAGCTGGACAGATTTGTTCCTGGGCATTATGTATTTTTATCAATGGGTAAGTGTTTAAATTATTGCTGATCTATATTATGTGTGTATTATTTTGGATGCCCAGGTTTACAATCATTCGTGTGCATTATTTTTTCTGAATAGGCTTATTTTAGTTTAAATGAATCCTGCCTTTGCTCATTGAATTTCAATTCATGTCTTTGTATATTAACAAGAGCATTTGAAAGAATATAAAATTGCACCAACAATAGCAGCGACATACAGTTTATTTCTGATCTGAGCGGGTTTTCTTATCTTTACAGGAAGAAGGCTAGATGGTGCGTGTGAATTCTGAATGCTGTGCATCTAGTTCTGAAAGCTGGGCACAATACTTCTTTCTCAGAGTAACATGAGGCCAGGTCATCTCTGAGTTTCTCCTAAACTAATATCACACAATGACTACATAAAATCATATGATAGAAAGGTAAACCAATCTTAATTCTGCATGTATTCACATATTTTAATGTGGGTTTTACTTTTCTGCCCCTCTCTCTCTGCTTTCCTAACTAGCCACTGTGCCTCAGGTTTTGCAGAGTAGCTTACCGTTTCCTTATTCCTTTAGCTGGGAAGGTGTTAGGACTCATAAGAGTCCCAAGTCCAACATCTAACCTGTCCTAAGCAGGTAGATAGTGTCAAATGAGTAGGTCCTGGCCCTCTAGTCTCTAACTTCACCAATTAGGAAACTATGACCCACCCAAGTCATACACACACACACACACACACACACACACACACACACACAAATGCCCTGAGCTATTACCAGAACCCCAGCATCTGTTACAGGCAATGCAAACCTGGCCTTCACGATGATATTACATAATAATCTCTCCTCACAAGAGGTTCACTTCCTATAGTTTCAGTTGCCCACAATTAACTGTATCCAAAAATATTTGATGGAAAATTCCAAAGTTAAACAATTGTTGTTTTAAGTTGTGTAATGCTCCAAAAGGATGAAATGTCACCCCATCCTGCTCTGTCTGGATCTACCACACCTGAGATGAGATGGACCCTGGGCTGATACATCCCTCATACACCATCCACTCAACGCAGCAGCCATTATAGCTACCAAATCTATTAGTATGGTGTTGCAGTGTCTGTGTCTAAGTATTATTATCACAGTGCCTAAGTCATCCACCATACTTTGTCCCATCCTTCAGATATAATATCATCATATATCGAAACAGAGGTACACGTAGAACAATGTAATACTTTGAGACAGGAAAGCCATGTTAATATAACTTTTACTTTACTATGCGATTATAATTTTTACATTTGTTCACTTTATTGTTAATCTATTACTGTGCCTGATTTGTAATTTAAACTTTATTATAGATATATATGTATAAAATGGGAGAAATGGACATCTAATGCTCAGTATGACCAGCACTCCTGAACATCCCCTGAGGATCCTGGAAGACATATTGCCCCTGAAAGGAGAGTCACTTTGCAAAAATCACTTGAAGCTTTTAATTGTCTGCAAATCTGGTAGCTCCTTGTAAATTCAAAGCAGTTTTGGTAGCAGTTTTTTGATTCTCCCATACTACAGTATAAGCCAATGGAAATCTGCAAAATGTATTTAAATTCCTGATACTTAAGATAGCCTATAAAGAAGACAGATCTCCATTTTGCTTGGGAAGAGAGAATTTAGGGGATCAGCCGTACTACATGCAGCCCTTTCCTTCACAGAGAGAGAGAGAGAGAGAGAGAGAGAGAGAGAGAGAGACGTACACCACACAGAGACATGCACGTGCACATGCACACACACATAGAAACATGCACACACACATGCACTCACACACATATAGAGAGAGACATACACATGCACACACATATTCACAATGCACTCACACATGTACATACACACACATACACACACACAAAAAAAAAAAACCTGTGTCTGGGTCTTTCTTAATGCATAAACACACTGACAACACAGAAATATAAAAATAAATGTCTTTGCTCACCTGGAACTGTTAACTGTTCAAAGCGAACCATGAACTCTCACCATATGGCATTGGTTTATGTGTTGTACCTTATCCAAAAGCCTAATGGGGGCTTTTGTGGGAGGCCTTCAGCCCTCTTCGAAGACACACCCGTTCCTGTTTCTATATCATAGTGTTTGAGCATTTAGGACCAAACCACTTGATATTTCTTAAAATGCTTTCCCCCTCAAGTTGAGATTGAAATCAGTTATTCAGTAAGAGGAAAACCTCAGCTTTTTACCCTCAATGAACCCAAATCCCACACAGTTTAGGTCCATAAGGGAAACAAGGTGCAAATGTTAGACAACACAGATTTAGATCTTAGAACAAATCAATTCCTCATTTCAGCAAGAGCTACTTCAGAAGATTTGGGGGATACATAAATTAGATAAAGCATGTTTTGTGACTTATGCAAAATATTAAAAAAGGAAACAGAGCTGTCCATGGAATGTGGCAAGGCCTCATATTTATGTCAGATTATAGAACAGCAGAGAGTGGTTTTGAAATCATAAAAGCAATGCAGAAGAAACTAGTTTCAAGCAATGAAGCTCTGCACCAATATCAAATATAAGTGACTTTGTACACATAGATCAAAAGGTAGGTGCTATTGTTTGAGTAGAAAGGGATCCAGAAATCCATCATTTTTAATGTCCTCATCTGATTTTATAGGGCAGCATGTACTTGACAAGAACAAGCCAGAGAGAAGCCAAGGACTTTACCAGAGGCCAGGGACATTATTACCAATGCAAGACCAAAACCTAGGCTTCTAATATTATCAACATGGTTTTTGTTAACAAGTACATACTCAAAGCAAAAGAAATGCTAACCTGAGGATCTAGCCATGTTTTTTTTTTTAAAAAAAAAAAAAAATTCAAATCATTAACTGAGAAAAGTCAGAGCAGTACAAAGAAGATATAAAGAGTATTGTGTTCTCCACAAAAAATAAACTCTGTGTGCACATATGCAAATGACAAGCCACTGTGCACATGGGCAGATGGTACATCTATGCCGCATTAGTTATTAGGACATTAAACGGAAAGCAACAAAGTTGATCACAGCTTTTCTGGTGAAGAACAGCATTTACTACAGGCTTTATAATGGGATTCAAGCATAAGAGACTCTCAGTATTGAAGATGAGGCAGTATGATGAGCCAGTAGAATACAGCTTTCACAGAGCTGCCCACAGCTCTAGACAGCCCGGAGCAACTTGTGGTGTTGTGGCCACATGCCCCTACTTCAAGTCAATTTCCCACAACTTGACATTTCAGTTTCCTTGCCACTATCCAAAACAAGAGTGAATTTTATTCATTAACTTTCTTTGTTTCGCTGTGGTTTAGCTTTTGGAAAAAGAAAAGAGAAGTTAGTCATAATTAGAGGAGAGTCAGGGCTGGTGGCTTTGTATATTGTTAGGACTGATGGTGAGCGTAAAAAACAGCCAACTCCCTCTTCGCTCCAGGATCCCAGGGACTGACTCAGTCTTGGTAGAATTGGGATAGAGAATGTCTCGGGTAGACTTACCTAAGTCTTATGGAGCACACTCTTAGACACACACACAAGGTGAAGGGGTAGAGAGAGAAGAAAACACACATATGTTTGGAGAAAGAGAACACACAGAAAGAGCAAACATTCCCTCACAGAGAGGGAAAGAGAACACACACACACAAAGTTGAAAGCAGATACAGACAATGACAGACCTTTTAATATCACTCTGTGGAACTAAATCTAGAAACTGTCCATCAGGATAGTGGGAATTATGAACCACAGTTCCCTAATGGTAGCAGGGTACTATCACCTACCTTACTTGGGGTCCTTTCTGTATTTATGATGCTGCCAATAATAAGGGAGACCTACTACTCACTAAGCTTTGGAGTATGCCAGACATTCATTGAGTCCTCAGATAATCCTATGAGACAGGACTTATATTTGGCCCACTTCTTAAAGTGAACAAGCTTAAAGAGGCAGATGGTGAGGTGATTTTCCCAATGTTACAGGGGTAGTGGGTGGTAGGACAGCACCTGCATCCAGGTACCTGAGGCAGACCAACGGCTGGAAGGCCACATCTCAAAATATCCCAGGATTTTTTTTTTCTTAAACCAACTCAGTTTCACTGATCAGACTCCATGAGTTTATAGTGCAGTTTATATGTCCCAAAGAAACACATCCCTAAGAAACCATACTAATCAAGAAGAAAACAAAATGCATTTGTTGTGATATGAAAATGTCCAAGTTAAACAGCATCAAAGAGTTAAGTCGCCTCATTGCTAACAGATACAGCAGATATCTCTACATACACAGATCATACACAGGGTGAGTGACGAAATGACTTCATCACAGTATAAACCTCAGCTCACCTCACATACAATGAAATGGGCACAAGCGTGTTGAGAATGATGACATAGGACCAGAATGTTAAGAATCCAGAGAACAAGGGGCTCTTCTTGCCTTCTCTCCTGAAGAGGGAAGTTCTGAACTGATCTCCAACTTCACTCTCCCAGATTGAATTTCCTATTGCAAGAATAATTCCCAAGCATACCAGAAACCCAAAAATCTGAAATAACAACAGAAATATAGGAATTTGGTTAGCATGAATCCCAAATTAGTCAAATCAATACAATTTAACTACAAGTCAGCTTCCCATAAGAAACTGTCATTTGAAAATCAAGTTATATTTATGGTCGAGGTGTGGCTAGATATCTGACATACACTTCTCACTTAATTCCCCCACCAACTCTCTCTGAGGCAGATGCAACTATTATCCACAGCTTAAAATCAAAATAAAAGGATAAGCACAGAAAAGACCATGCTATAGGTTGACCCATCACTCAGTTATTGTCACACCCTTACTCGGTGACAAATCACATATCTTCAATGCTTGAAGTCAGAAGACTTTGAGACCTCAGTGCCCTGGAAAGCCCAATTTACATCTGTAGTCCAACTATAATGTACTATAATGGCTCACCCCAGGTGACAGTTTGATAGATTTTAGAATCACTGTGGAAACAAGACTTTGGGCAAATCTATAAGGGATGGTCTAGACTGGATTAACTGAAGTGGGAAGACCCACCTACAGGGGGCAGCAACACTCCAGCAGGTGTTCCCAGAGTATTTAAAGGAGAAAGCCTCCTGAGCAGCATCCCTCTCCCTCAGGCTCCTTACTGTGGGTGCAATGTGATCAACTGCCTCTGGATCCTGCAGTCACACCTTTGCCACCAGGACTGACTAAGTCCCCAGAACTGTATGACAAGCCAAATTCTTCTTCCTTTAAATTGTTTTTGTCCAGTATTTGATAACAGCAACAAGATAAGCCACTACTACACTGACTGATTCTGCCTTTCACCATCTCATGCCTGTCAGAATTCTTAGCTGTAGATCTGTCTGCCAATTCTTACACAAGGACAGGGGGGAAAGGAGGACAAACCAAAACACCTCATGATGTAGGTACTTTGTTTTGTGAAATAACTGAAATAAGTGCGAAGCAAGGTGAAAATGTATACCAGGTTTTAATGGCACCATCACAGCCAGCATTAGAAAAGCAAACATTTTGGAAGTACATCAGAGAGACAATGAAGTCATCAGTGCTGAGTCCAAAGCCACAGCCTCACAGATGAAGAACACAAAGGCAGTGTCTTGAGAACGAATTTGTGGTGACTTGTTTTACTTCTGTATCAGAAGCTCACACTAGCCACTCTGGAGGCAGAAAAGGCTCTACAGAGTAGGAAAGTGTCCAATTTTTTCTCCAAGCAAGACTGTTCCTGATATCTAGAACTATTTGCTTCTTTATTCTTATAAATAAAACAGAAGAATATGAAGAAAAAGTTGAAAAAACTTCCTGAAGGTTTATTATAAAACTAGGTATAAGAGAAAAATTGAACCATGTATCCCCCATACACTACCAGTTTGTATCTATATCATAGTGTCTTCTTCTTTTAATAGCTACAAATTAATTGAATGGAATTACTTTAAACCACTAAAATTAATGATGTTTGGCATTAAATGCCCTACTTAAAAATTCTCAGAGGATCATCTTATTTACTACCACAAAAACAAGTATGCTGCTAGTGACCTTATGCTGTGATTGACAGATGATAGATGATAGGTGACAGACAGACAGACATAGTTAGATAGATAGATAGATACATACATACATACATATAGATACATAGATAGATATATAGATAGATACATAGATAGATACATAGATAGATAGACAAATTAGACAGGCAGATAGACAGATAAACTAGTCTCACCAAGAGCACTAGAGTACTAGTCAACCTGTCAGTGATCTGTTCATAGTTCTGGAGTACTCATCAACCTGTCAGTGACTTAGCCATAACACTAGACTATGCATCAACCAGTCAGGGACTCACCCATAGTCCTAGAGTACTTGTCAACTCTTAATAACTCATCCACAGCACAAGAGTACTCATCACCCTGTAAGAAACTTACCCACAGGACTAGGGTATTCATCAGTCTGTCAATGCTTGTCCTTTTAAACTTTGTCTTACCACTGTTCTGCATTAGTTTAGTGTCTGGACCTGTAAAAGAGTAACATTTCCAAAACAAAATCAGTCTAATGGCAGGAATCAATATGTACCTCTCAATAATAACTCTTAATATTATACATTCCGCAATCAAAAGGCACAGACTAGTATACTTGGTCAAAAATCAGGAAGCATCTATTTGCTACCTTCCAGAAACACACCTCACCACAAAAGGCAGACACTACATCAGGGTTAAAGAATGGAAAGTGTGTTCCAGTCCAAAGGAGCCTGTAAAACAACCAGTTGGAGCTGCTCTAATGTCTGACAAAATAAAACTTAAACCCAAACCAGCAACCAGACATAAAGAAAGTCACTTCATATTGATTAAGGGGAAAACCCATAAAGAGGATATTATGATTCTAAACATATATTGTACTGAACACAGAACGTCCAATTTCACTAAACAAAAATGCACTAGATATAGAGTCACTAATTAAGCTCAACCCAATAGTAGTAGGTGAGCTTAATTCTCCACTCTTAACAATAGACAGGCCATCCTGACAAAACATAAATAGAAGAATATCTGACTTAAATAGCATCATGGATTAAATCGACTTAACAAGTGACTATAGAATATTCCATCCAAACAGTGCAGAATTCATTTTTCTCAGCAACCCGTGGAGCAGTCTCTAAAATAATCACATATTAGGACTCAATGCAAATTTTAACAAATGTAGGAAAATCGAAATGATTCCTTTTCTCCTATGTGAACACACAGAATAACACAACAATGACAACAAAGAATCACAGTTGACAACACGCCTCACCCTGACCTTTTAAATCTGGTTAGTAAAGCTTCATGATTCAACTATCTAAGAAGCTTCTGACTTTCCTTCCTTTTCTATTTCTGTAGCTCCTCTCTTAGTCTACGATGTCTTCATCTCCCAACTGCAAAGGCCTCATTACTAGGCTCCATAGCTTCAAAATGGCGGTTCGAACTGCACAGAGGTAAGTTGAGATTTATTGACTTTTGGTCTGGTCAATTTGGGCATGTGATTTTTTATGTACAAATTCTTTATAATAATAAACTTTTAATTTTAAAAATGCCTAGTACCTTTGTCTCCCTGCATCTGCTGTGTCCTGAATACTAGTCAGCATTTCCCTGCACCTCCCACTCCAATGGCCCACTCCTTTCAGGACCTACTATCCACTTACGAGCATTACATATAAAATATGTATATGCTCCATGCTCCCCATATATGTATTTTAAATATTTAATTATGTATTTTGCCTCTTAAATGTTCTTGCTTGTTTCCCTAAAGCTCCTGGGACAAAGACTAAACTTCTACACATAAAGTTCAAGGTCCACACTGTCCAGCTGCTCCTGAACCTCCAGTCCCACTCCCAGGAATATCTCCTGTGCTTTCTGTTCTCCATCAGAAGTCTGACTTCTTATACCACAATACCTTGGCCCACTGTTTGCCTTTAGGGTACTAGCTCTCTGCTTTCATTGTATGCTCTCCTTTCTTCTACTTTCTTAACTCTTCATTTTGTTTTTATTTGTCTATAAATCTTAGCTCAGAAAGCCTTCCCTAAAGTCAATGTCTAATCATATTCCTCCATTTGAACTCTGTAGTGAGTACACATTCTTTTGATCAGCACTCACCTGTGTTTCAGATTATATAATCACCACCATGATTATTTGGAAGCAACATATTAATAATATAAAATAATGTCTATTCTACAAGATTGAAAGCTACATGATTAAAGAGAATATATTTGGCTTTTTTCTGTATTTAATCCCTAATCAATTAACATTCACTAGACAATGAAGAATGCCTAGCATGTACTTGGCATTCAGTAAATAATTAAATATCTAGTAAAGTTAATATTTGTTATATTTTGGGCAATGTGAAAATGTACCTTTATTTTAAGAATTTCCTAGAAGCATATTGTATTTACATTATTTCTACTTCTCCTCCTTCCCAACTCCTCCTGTGTCCTATGCCACTCCCTCTCAAATTCATTGTATTTTCATCCTTAACTCACTCTCTCTCTCTCTCTCTCTCTCTCTCTCTCTCTGTGTGTGTGTGTGTGTGTGTGTGTGTGTGTGTGTGTGTGTGTGTTATATACAGGGGACTCATCCCTGGAGAAGATAGAGTCAGCTAACACTTATTAGGCAATAAATTAGATACAATAATCTTCAGCTCACCAATAATGAAACAGGCCTAAACAATTTAGCTTTCCTTCAAATTCACATTCTATAAACCCAGAGAGAGAACTTGAATCTCAACAACCTAACTCTAAAGCTCTTATTCTAAATTATTACTTATAAACTACACGAGACAATAAGCCAATGCCTATTCAATACTGTACCTCATTCAGGATCCTAATAGGAATTACTGAATAAGGACAATTATAGAAAAATGTATGGAGAAATTCTACAGTGTGTGAAGAGGAGAACATTGGAAGCAGAAGACTAATACAGCAAGGCAGACTCAACAGCTATCAAACTGTTTCTCCACCTAAGCCAACATGGTACAGGGAAGAAAGACGACTTATTGGACCATAAAGGTAGCAGCAATAGGTTTACAGCCTTTACAACAAGAGTGATCTTATGTTGAAGGACCCAACCAATCTGAAACAACTACATAGAGATGTATATTTGGTGAATGAATACTTAGTGTTTAATAATTTGTCTCCTTTTTATTTCTTTTGTGACTCATCGAGACAAAAATTAAGGAAAGCCATGATATCATGGCTTTATATTCAACCACAGGTACCAGCCGGCAAAGCAAAGAGAAGGCTGGAAAACGAGGAGATAAGACCTATGGGGTAAATGAGTGACAGTAAGCACGGAGACTTTCTATGCAGCAAGATGGCTATGGGCCTTCCCGACTCCTTGAGTGAGTATGGCCCCCTTCCTTCAGAAACAAGCTTTGATCCCATATTGAGCACAAAGGAAAGCCACCAGGGAAGCTTGGCCAGATGTCCATATGGGTTAACTTATGAATGATAGGTTTACAAAGTAAACCATGCCTCTGAACTCCAGCTCCGTGCCTCCTGATCAACATGTATAAGTAGCATTTAAAAATAAGAACAGGGTTAATAATTAATTTTGGATTCAGTTTTCACAAGATCTAAGGGCCAACAAGAACTTGTTTCTTGTTCAAATGTCTCAAGACTTGTGTACCCGAGGTACCCATCTATTCGGCATTGACATGGACAAAAAACAACCCTGAATTCCTCTGCTTGCCAATATTCTGGTTAAGCTCTCTATTAACTAAAGCCAATGCAGGTATTGTCTGCTTTACAAATGTTCACCTGACCAATGTCCCCTAAGAGTGAACACCCAGGACATATCACAAAAGAACAGAAATCTCCCTTTCTCCTCCCCAAAGTGCAGAGAATAGTCCAGTTTTCCTAGCTTAGCCCATAGAGCGGTCAGTGTGCTCTGAACTGTTAGTAAAAGAATTGAGAAGTGGACTTGGGGAAAATACTGTCAAGCGTCCTCTTCCACACGCATCATCATTGCAGCTGAGCAATGTATTCTAGTGTGTTCATGATTATCCTGGGGTACCACAGTGGGGAGAGCATAGAGACTCTTAAAGCAAGAATTAGATCCTGGAGCAACTAAACAACCTGAACCCACATCTGCCTGATCCCTATTCTGGGAACTTCTGTTCAACACACCTCCTTCCATTTAGATAAGAGGATTTCCCCAGAGACAATCTTATGAAGGAGACCTTGAACCCCTCGACAGCCCTCAGAAGTGACTCTCAACAGCTGTCCTAACACATATGACTTAGAGTCTTGAACTAGTCATTGAGAACAATATTATACACACACAATGAGCTTTTAGATGATAGCCCATCCCTGGGATGAGGTGTCCCCATGTCAGTGATAATAAGGATCGAACATGAGAATATTTCCCAAAAGACCTTTCAGATGGGGAGACCATTTTGAGATCTCCATGCTTTTTAACTGAAAGTAAAGGAAATGTATGAGTAAGCTCACCTTTTTACTTCTCTGCAAGAAAGATGAAACTATGACATAAATAACTATAGACTATCTCGCCATAGACTACCTCACCAATGAAAATAAGCACCTGGCTATTACAAGTAAAGTTACTACGAACATAGTGGAGCAAGTGTTTGGTGGGATGATGGAGCATCTTTTGGATATATGCCCACAAGTATAGCTGGGTCTTGAGGTAGAACTATTCTCTGCTTTCTGAGAAACCGCCAAATTGATTTCTAAAGAGGTTGTACAAGTTTACACTCCCACCAGCAATGAAGAAGTGTTCCCCTTGCTCCACATCATCCTTGCCAACATGTGCTGTCTCTTGAGTTTTTGATCTTAGCCATGCTCATGTGTGTAAGATGGAACCTCAGAGTTGGTTTGATTTGTATTTCCCTGATGACTAGGGACTTTGAACATTTCTTTAAGTGCTTCTCCGGCCATTCGAGATTCCCTGTTGAGAAGTCTCTGTTTAGTTTTGTGTCCCATTTTTTAATTGGGTTATTTGAGTTGTTGGTATCTAGCTTCTTGAGAACTTTGTAAATTTTGGATATTAGCCCTCTGTCAGATGTATGGTTGGTAAAGTTTTTCCTAATTTATAGGCTGCCATTTTGTCCTATTGACAGTATCCTTTGCCAGGCCTCCCTGCATATATTCAGCAGATGTGCAGCTCAGTCTTCATGTGGGTCCTGAACAACTGGAGCAGGGGCTATCCCAAAAGCTGTTGTCTGTCTATGGGATATGCTCTTCTAGCTGGGCTGCCTTGTCTGGACGCAATGAGAGAGGATGTGCCTAGCCTCAAAGAGACTTGATGTGCCGGGGGGGGGGGGGGGGGGGGGGGCCCCAGGGGGGCCCCCGCGGAGGGGGGGGGGGGGGGGGGGGGGGGGGGGGGGGGGGATGCCTAGAGGGATACCTTCACAGAAGAGAAGGGAAGAAAGGAGGGGGGAAGAATTGTGGGAAGGGGTAACCAGGAGGGGGGAGTGAGCAGAATGTAAAGTGAATAAAGTAATAAATAAATTAATTAATTAATTAATTAAAATTTAAAAAAGAAAAAAGAATCTGATGAAAGAATCATGAAACTAGGTTCAACCTCAGGCAAAAGACTGACTCTGCTTCATTTCTAGAGATTTTCTAGGTCTTTACACATGGCAATGCCCTGAGAGCAAAAGCAATGCTCAGACCCACAGCTGAGGGTATTTAGCAGCAACTAGGACTTTTTCTAGTTTTAGAACACATTGAGTCTTCAATGAGCATTTTTGTTGTTGATGAGGTTGTTGTTGTTGTTGTAAAGGAACTCAGTGGTGGCGCACTCCTTTAATCCCAGCACTTGGGAGGCAGAGGCAGGCAGATTTCTGAGTTCAAGGCCAGCCTGGTCTGCAGAGTGAGTTCCAGGACTACACAGAGAAACCCTGTCTCGAAAAACCAGAAAAAAAAAAGAAAAAAGAAAAGCAATTTATTTCAATTACACATGTAATCAGCAGACACAAAACATATCTTAATTTGGTATCACAGTAAACAGAATTTGTTTTTAATTGAAGGCTAGGAAATGAAGCCGTGAGTAGAATTTGAGTGGCTTTGTCAACTGTGCTATTGTTTCTGAGAAGGAAAATGCTACCCCAGACTCACACCTATAAAGACAAAAATGGCGGGTGACAGAAAACACCCAACCTACCACAAGGACCACTCAACTATGTTCCTAGCAGCTTTATTCATAATAGCTAAAAACTGGAAACAACCTAGGTATTTCCTCATATCTCAATGGAGATATAGACAAGGAAAATATGGTTCATTTACACAATGGAGTATTACTCAGATGTTTAAAAAATTTCCTCAAGAAATTTGCAGACAAGTAAATGGAACTAGAAAAAATCATCCTGAGTGAGGTAACCCAGACCCAGAGAAACAAACAGATGTGTACTCACCTTACAAGTGGATATTAGCTGTTAAATAAAGGAAAATCACACTCCACTCCACAGACCTGGAGAGGCTAAATAACAAGGAGGGCTCTAGGGTAGACGAGTGGATCTTACTGGGATGAGGAAATAGAGTAAATTTTGCAGGTGGACTGGGAGCATGTAGGGTTGGGAGCAGGAGGAATTAGATGGGGAAAGATGACTGAAACTGGGGAGCGCTAGGGGTGTAATGTGGAAGCCTACTGCAGTGGAAACTTCCTGGAACCTATGAGGGTGACCCTAGCGAGGACTCTTAGTAATGGAGGACAGGAGCCTGAACCCATCTTTTTCCGTAGCTAGGCAAGACTTCCAGTGGCAGGATTGGGACACCAGCCCAGCCACAAAACCTTTGATTTACAACCTGTCCTGCAGGCAAGATGTGCTTGGGCAATGGTGGCTCAGAGCTTATGGGAGTGGCCAACCAAGGACTGGTCTGACTTGAGGCCCATGCCACGAGAGAGAGTCCATTCCAGACACTTTCTGAATGGCCAGGAAGCTGCACAGAACCAAATACAACTGGCAATTTAAAAAAAGAAAGAAAGGAAGAAAGAAAGAAAGAAAGAAAGAAAGAAAAGAAAAGAAAAGAAAAGAAAAGAAAAGAAAAGAAAAGAAAAGAAAAGATTCCTAAGGATATTCTGCTATACTTATAGATCCGTGCCTAACCCAATGGACATCATAGAGACTTCCTCTGGCAACAGATCAGAGAAGATGCAGAGACCCACAGCCAAACATTAGTAGAGCTTGGGAAAACCCCACAGAAGAGAGGAAAAAAAGGATTGTCAGAGCCAGAGGGGTCGAGGACACCAGAACATAGCCCTACAAAATCAACTAAGACTCACAGAGACTGAAGCAGTAATCACAGCCTGCACAAGGTCCTCTGGGTACATGTTATGGTTTAGCTTGAGGTTTTGTGGGACTGCTAGTGGTGGCAACAGGGATTTTCTGGCTCTTTTGTCTGTTCTGGGACCCTTTTCCTCCCACCGAGTTGCCTTATCCAGCCTTGATGTGAGGATCTGTGTCTAGTCTTGCTGTATCTTGTTATGCAGTGTTCCATTGATATCCCTGGGAGGCCTGCTCTTTTTGGAAGAGAAACTGAGGATAATAGATCTTGGGGGAAGGGAGGTGGGGGAGGACTGGGAGGAGTGGAGGGAGGGGAGGCTGTGCTCTAGACCTATCGTATGAGAGAAGAATGCATATAAATACAGAATGGAGGGAAAGAAAGAGTGGGAGAACCTCCCTTCCCACCTGCCTCTCCCCCACCTTCCTTCCCTCCCTCTCTTCCTTTCTTCCTCCCTCCATCCCTTCTAGCCTCATTAAGGGCAGCCTTCAGACCCATCTGTCCTAGTGACAAACAGAAATGATTGCTCCCCAAGAAGACTTTCTCAAATGAGCCATTTCACCTTTTCAAATGACAAGCAACATGGGCTGCTGTAGAGGGAAGGGCTTTCTTTCATATTGATCTTCAATTTTAAGGGCACATTGATTATATAGACTGGCAGATGAGGCTTATATGATGGGGTGAGAGAGACAGAAACTGAACAGTAGGTCTGTAGACATCATCAGATACTGAAGGCTTCTGCATCCTTAAGAACGAATTCAACATATCAGTGGTTCCCACACATTGGGACCACATGGATTACACTCAGAGTACTACTGTCACCTCTGCGGGTACCGCACTCTGGGATCAATTCAGGAGCCTATACTCAGCACTCAATAAAAACTCTGTGCACATTCTCATCCATGGAGAACCAGGAGCTTTGTGGGAAGGGATGGCACAGAGGTGACCCAGGTCTATACACTGTACCTGCAAAAAGAACCATCCCAAAGCACCAGCTGGTGTTCCTCAGGACGCAGCCTCTCAGGATTATCTTCTGGTTGTTGAGGGTGTACTTGCTATCCTTCCAAGAGAGGACCCCAGAAAATCTGTCTAACTTGTTGTTAGGTGCCTCACAGATGACAATCCCTAGAAAATAAAAAGCCTCGTCACTGACCCATTGAGAGCTCACTTCAGAAGCCCACCATGTCACCTTACCACCTTGCTGTTGATATGCAAGGCATGGTCCGCCTCTTTGAGAAAGCATGCTGTTACACATGCAAGACTGTGCTTGGAAAAAATAAGCTGCATTACACAAACAACAACAACAACAACAAAAAAACATAAAACATAAAATCCATCAGATATTTTGAAGCAAGATTGTCTACACTGACCAAACAAGATCCATGAGACTTTTTTCCCTTAAAGATCTTTTAAAGTACCCATCTTTACTCTTAGGATATACCAAAATGACTTTTTACAAGTATAAAATGATAGATGTCCACGTTCGTTCGTTTGTTTGTTTGTTTTTTTCACTGTTCTGTGAACTGCCAAAAAGGTTATATAAGATGCCACCGTTTTGGTCTCACAACAAAGGTTAAACAGTTTTCTATGTTCATAGTAAGAACTTGGGGTTCTAGTATACCACACCCCAAAGAAACCCAACTTTCGTTTGCTCCATAAATTGAGACTCCTTTCAAGAGCCCCATGCCTCTTATACTGATTTGATTCAGAATTCTGTGGATTCTCAAAGGCACCACATAGTAGCTTGCTCAACCTAGCCAGAAAATTTTCCTTTTTGGGGGGTTCGTTGTTGTTGTTGTTTGTTTGTTTTTATAATTCCAAGAAAGGGCATGTTCATTCCAAATCAATGGATTGATTCATTCCATTATTTCAAACAGAACCTGCACATTCAGGGTTGGGGTTGTCTGGATAAAACTGGGAAACAAATGATTTTCATGGACCCTTCACAAGATGTAACTATTAGATTCGTATACGTTTGCAAACGAACGGGTTACATTTTTAGAAGTGATGACTACAAAGATACAGAAGAACAGAATGCTGGGAAAGAACAGAGGGAAGAAGGAAAAGAGACAGGGAAAGAGGGAAAGGGGAGGAGGGGTGGAAAGGTCCGGCTCGGGTCAGAATCAGAGGTAAGATTAATGGCATCTTGCGAGTTGGCTGTCTCACAAGCCACCAACGTGCATTTTAAAACCAGAAGTCAAGAAGGCAGTTTGGAGAATAAAGGAGGGTCAATCTTCAGCACTAGTTGGGGAGACCAGCAAAGCCAAGATGCCATCTAGGTCAGCTATTGCTGCACTGAAATCCTGACAATATTAAAGAAATAAGTCAATAGTGATTTGGGCTCACAGCTTTGGAGATCTCTGTTCATAACCAATTGGTCCAGATACTTGAAGTCTGTGGTGGCACATTATGGAAGGCGTGTATGAAAAGCAATTTGTTTCTCCTACAGTATCCTTCAAGGACACAGGCAGCTAATGACCTCCTGCTAGGCCATGCATCCTAAAGTTCCATGACACACAGTAACACTGAGCTGGGCGCTGTGCCTTCACCTGAGACTTAAGAACTAGAGCATAGCAGATGGGGGCCCTGCCCGTGCCAAGCACCTTCTGATACTTCCTGCAATGCCTGTCCTTTCTAAAATACCAGTCCTCCTTTTGGAACTCATAGACACAGATGCAGGTATAATTCAAGCAGCTTGACCACTCCCGACCAGCCAGGCTGTTCCTATTTCAAAAACACAAAAAAGAAGCCCTCTCTAACCCTCCCACTCCCTTACAATTTCCTAATTAGCAAAAAGTTGACCTAAAATGCCTCTATTTGGTCATTCTCTGGACCTTCTCAGACAGCCAGTACTAATGAAAGCCTGCTAGCCTGGATTTCAAAGAGACAAACAACCTGCACAAGGTTGCTTCTTAGACCAAGTAGCTGAATTGTGGTTAGCTCTTATAGCTTATTTGTTTATTTAAAAGTAAATTAAAACTGATTTAAACTGGCTCAAGTCATTTGGAAAACTATGTTGTGGCCCCAGAGGATTTTTCTAAATTCTCAGATTTTGTGATCATCCTTTCCTTGACCAATAATTTTTATTTCCGAGTTTCACATAACCTTGAACTGAGGAGGTCTCACTAGCAAAACCTGCACAAACAACAGACTGACAGAAGCCCTTGAAGTTTATTCCAGTTTCTTCACCCAAGACTCAATTTCCCAAACTTTAAATTTGGCCACTGTTCAAAAAAAAAAAATGTGCTTTGAACAAAAAAGCAACATGATACACGTCCTTGCCAATAACAATATAAAAAGCAGGTCCATTTGATCATTTTCATTGTCGTAAGCAAAGGCTGACAAGGAGGTAAATTCAACCTTGAACATTTTGGCTCACTATGTCCAGCAAGAAAACACGCTCACATCTGGCCTCACCCTGAGAGTGCCTTTCTGCACAGGGACTATCAGGCCAAGTTTAATATGAGCTTCTGGGGGCCAAATCCCAGCACAGCTTTCTAAGAGTGTGGCCCCAGTACTCCAAGTTCTAAACACAGGGTCCCATCACAGCAAAACATTGGGAACAAAACCAAACTATTTTTTTACTTGACAAAAAAAGGAAATGCAGCTCCCCATTTCTTAGTTCTATTGGCATAAATATGAATGTTCCCATTTCTCTTCCTCTCTTTCCAAAGGGGTGACCAGCTTCCTTTGTGGGAAACACTACACTCATCTCTACGTATTCCCACAACTTACCGTACTGTCTGAGTAATAAAATCTTTAAAATATTTGTTGGAGACATAGTTGAAAAAAAATGGTTTGAAGAAAAGACTTGTGGGGGCTGGACAGATAGGTCAGTGGCTAAGAGCACTTGCTGCTCTTATAGAGAACACATATTCGGTTTCCTACGCCCTCACGGCTGCTATAATTTCAGTGTCAGAGGATCTGATGCCTTCTGCTGCATCTAAGAGTACCAGGTACATGCATGGTATAAACATGCAAGAAACATACTCAAACACATCATTTTCTTTCAAAAAGAAGGAGGTTGAGAGATGGCATGGGTATTACAGTAAATCTATGATAAATTAAAAGGTAGGTATATTTTGACAGGAATCATGAAAATGGGATCTGAATACCAAATATCTTAATATTATCTAATTGTAACAGAAGCCAGGTGGGATAATGAAAACAGGTGGTCACCTTAAAGCTCATCAGAAACAAGCAAAAATATTTCCTACAAACAAAGCATGAGAACCAAGAGAGGCTGTCCTGGGACTCTGCTTTCTTCTTTCTAATTCCATCCAAGGAAGAGATGGGAACTGGCTGGAAAGTGTGAGAAAGCCATTTGGGGTGAAATCGGATTATTTTTCATATAGTCATCTTAGCTGGAAATGATAAAACGGGGTTGGGGGTATGTCGCAATCATTAAGTGTAAACATAATCAAGGCAGTTTATCTCATTTTCCCCCTAAAGAGAAAAGACAGAAAAATCCTTACTAGTTCATCCATTACAATAACACAGGAAGACCTATACTGAGAAAAATCTACAAGTTCATATTTTGAACTTTCCTTGGCATTTTCAATTCCAAACTCAGCCTGCTGGATTATTGCTTAACTACCAATTTGATAAGTCTCTCAAACTATTTACTCAAAGAGGAAATGTGTAACTTAGCAGTAAAAATTGTTAGTATACAATATCCCATGATTTTCCAAAACTAATTAGTTTTACTTTTCTGCATATTATTAGTGATGTTTCTTGATTATCCACTACAACTCTTCCACAGGATGGACTGCGCACTGGATAGGGTACTATTATTGCTGATCAAGAGTTTTCCTAGCCAAGAACTTCTCAATGTTTAGGTGATTTCCCAATTATTGCTGGGCTGATGACTGAAATAACTTTTTCCCTTAAAAAAGTTTCTTGATCTTAGAGCATAAGCCATTGGTGTTATGTTCAGGAACTTTTCTCCTGTGCCCATGTGTTCCAGACTTTTCCCTACTTTCTCTTCTATTAGATTCAGTGTATCTGGTTTTATGTGGAGGTCCTTGATCCACTTGGACTTGAGCTTTTTACAGGAAGATAGGAATGGATCAATTTGCATTCTGCTATGTGTTGATCGCCAGTTGAACCAGCACCATTTGTTGAAGATGCTGTCTTTTTTCCACTGGATGGTTTTAGCTCCTTTGTCAAAAATCAAGTGACCATAAGTGTGTGGGTTCATTTCTGGGTCTTCAGTTTTATTCCATTGATCTACCTGCCTGTCACTGTACCAATACCATTCAGTTTTTATCACTACTGCTCTGTAGTACAGCTTGAGGTCAGGGATGCTGATTCCCCCAGAAGTTCTTTTATTGTTGAGAATAGTTTTTGCTACTCTGGGGTTTTTTTGTTATTCCAAATGAATTTGAGGATTGCTCTTTCTAAGTCTGCGAAGAATTGAGTTGGAATTTTGATGGGAATTGCATTGAATCTATAGATTGCTTTCAGCAAGATGGCCATTTTGAATATATTAATCCTGCGAATCCATGAGCATGGGAGATCTTTCCATCTTCTGAGGTCTTCTTCGATTTCTTTCTTCAGAGACTTGAAGTTCTTGTCATACAGATCTTTCACTTGTTTGGTTAGAGTCACACCAAGATACTTTATATTGTTTGTGACAATTGTGAAGGGTGTCATTTCCCTAATTTCTTTCTCAGCCTGTTTATCCTTAGAGTATAAGAAGGCTACTGATTTGTTTGAGTTAATTTTATATTTGGCCACTTTGCTGAAGTTGTTTGTCAGCTGTAGGAGTTCTCTGGTGGAGTTTTTCTGGTCACTTAAGTTTCTAAAGCCAAAGGATTGTATTTGAGTTCTTGGAGGCCAAGCCCCTGTACAATCTTCTCAACACTGAGTCATGAGCCACTCGACATTAACACCACAACAGCTATATTAGTACCACCAGTCAAAAGGAAATTGTTCTTCATGTCTTTTAATGAGATCTATGGTCCCGTGTATCAGTTGCATTGTGTTGGACTGTACTTCTGTCCATTTGACTGGAAGAGTTTTCAGGTAAGTCTTGTAAAGTCACAAGGTGCTAACCAAGCCCATTTATTTTACTTCGTTAGTTATTTACTTATTTTGTAACTTAACTAAGAAGAGATGTCATTTTTCTTTGTTTGAATTACACACATGCTATTCTTTATGGAAAAGACCACAAAATACGCAAAGATTCCTAACTAAAGAGTCAACCCTTCTCTGGTTCCGAACTGGTATTAACAGTCACACAAATATGTAAACATGTCACTAGTTGCAAAACACAGACCACAATCCAGTCAGTAACAATATACAAAAGATTCTTGAACACATTCAAGCATATGTATATGAGGGGATTTCCCCAAGGTGTAAAAACGTCTGGTTTACAAATATGTAAGTAACAAATATTTCCATGTATTTGTTTATAAATGTTTGATTCCCATAAGACACCATGAAAAGCCTTGTCAAACTAAATTTTTTGTATATGTTATAATATTATTAGATCAAATTACATATTTTTTCTTATAAAGTTCAACAGACTACATATTTTTTTCAAATATTTGAAATGTATATGATATTTATTTGTATAGTAACTCTTCAAATAAACAGATTCACCTACCAAAACCTGCTCCTAATCTGTGTTTGGACAGTACCTGTAAACCTTGATCCTGATGAAATTCTAAGGCACTGAGAACTTTGATACTTTAAAATATATAGAGATAGCCTTGATGTCTCATTAGTTTTTTCCCTTCAGTTTACCTTAGTTTTAAACATTTTTCATCCCCTCATAAGCTAATCTGTGATACACCACCCTCTCTCTCTACTGCTGCCTTCCAGCTTGTGGTTTAGAGTCTGTGGTTTTATATCCCTTCTTACAACAGGGTTCTCCATCAGTCTTAGGTTTGCATATTCACTGTTCTACTTAACAGTCACATGACATAGGGACTATTCTATCTACCTGAGTCTCAGGTTCTCTATGCACAAATTGGATTAGCGATAATTTTTCCTTCAGGGGCTAGAAAGATGAAGTCGGGGAGATAGCTTAAAGGTTAAAGCATTTACTGCACAAGAATGTGGATCTGAGTGAGGATGTCTGACAGCCAAGTTAAAAAAAAAAAAACAATAAAACAACAAAAAAAAAAACAGGCATGGACACACACACACACACACACATATCTGCACACGTACACATATGCCAATCTCACAAATGCATAAAAGGCTGTATGTATTTAAAAAGATAACTTACAATATACAGTGAGTGCTTGTTCCTGTATCAGCATCATGTTTGGGGCTTGAGAACATTAGCAATCACCAAATTAAAGGCTTCTTTGGGAAGAGCCCTAGTGCAAGTCTATCTTCTCTATTGGCTTTAAGCTCTGTGAATGAAAGACCTGTGTCCTACTAACCACTGTCTCCACACAGATCCTTTAGCATTATATGAAATATACATTTGCTGAACAAATAAATGAACAAAAGAATGAATGAATGGACATGAACTCACAAATATCCCTGGGTGCAGAAATAAACGCATACACAGGAATATATCCTGAAGCCCAACAAGCCTCAGCCTTGACTGCAGCTGGACTAGACTTTACCTGAACTTGCTACCCCAGTGGGGACTTCTCTAAGAACAGGAGTGGGGATTCAGATTTTCTGAGACCTTGAAGGATAGATGTGTGTTTACACTGTAGGGACAGAGGACAGAAGCTTGGTGTTAACACAGTCTGGAAAATATTAGAAGAGAACACCCACAGAGTAACTAGAAATAAAAAATAGTGTGATATCCAGATGTACCCAGAAGTCACAAGCAATGTGTGTGTGTGTGTGTGTGTGTGTGTGCGCGCGCGCACGCGCGCGCGTATGTATGTATGTATGTGTGTGCGTACGTATACTGTGTGTATGTACTTACATATGAAGCACAGCATAAGCAAAGACCTGCCTACACATGGGTAATATCTGTTTCAATTTTCCAAAGATGAGCAGAATATTTCCAAAACTATGTAATGCTAACAGAATACTCTTAATGTAAGCTGAAAGATGAAACACTGGGTTTTGATTCCAAGACCTATGGAAGCCTTTTTGGTCATCAGAAGAAACCCTGAAATTTATTGATTTCTCTTCTTATGTTAATGTGTTATTTTGGGCTTTTTGTGCCTATATGCAAGGAATCATGATTATACTCACATCCCCAAACCAACTCTTATTCTTCTAATACTCCTGCTAACTCTTTCTTTCTGACTAGCCCCTTTCTGTTGTCCTTTTCTGTGTGCCTACAGGTCCTGGGCAGGTAGACCCCTCATGTTTGAAACAGCCAGCTCCCTTCCAAAAGATGGTGTTGCACAGACCCAGTCTCTGACTCTCGCAGTTTCTCCATCCTCTCTTCCTTAATGCTCCTAGGATTCGAAGGTGGTGATAAAGATGTCCTGTTTAGGGTTGAGCACTCAATGGTCACTTATTCTCAGCACTTGATGTGTTGTAAGTCCCAGCTTTGACAGTCACTCACAGCAAAAGGTGGTTTAACTGCATTTCCAATTCACCAAAGCTTCAGTAACAGATTCACTCTACAGCCAATGACCTCCCTAGCTTTTAGCCAAGTTTATGCCACCAAGCATGTATTCCTTCCAATGAAGCAGATCTCAAATTCATCCAAAAGTGGTTGGTAACCCCCAGAATACTCTCATACCAGTGGACATGTGTTTCTGTGAAGGTAAGTATTGTTGTATACATAATCTATAGCTGGGTAAGATCATTGATGATTTTTCTTCCCCAAAATGCTGCACAGCACCTTCCAACACTTTCTGGTACCTTCTAGTGCTTTGAACATGAGCCAGAAGGAGGAAACTTCTTGCTCAATTCCAGCTTTATTGTTCTATGTTCTATAAACAAATCTATGAGGTGTCTTCAGCACTAAAGTTTTACTGTCTGTTTCTGGTGAGCAACCAAGAGTAATGGTGACCGTCAGCCAAGAGTGATAGTGATAGTCAACCAACAGTGATGGCAATAGTCAGCCAAGAGTGATGGTGATAGTCAACCAACAGTGATGATGATAATCAGCCAAGAGTGATGGTGATAGTTAGCCAACAGTGATTATGGTAGTCAGCCAAGAGTAATGGTGATAATCAGCCAACAGTAATGGGATAGTCAACCAAGAGTGATGGTGATAGGCTGTGTTGTTCTGTCGACTTCTGGGTGCTAAGCATCCACTTTCTCTGTTTGGATAATCCAATTCCAATGATAAGTTGGGGGCTGATGTTCCACCTCCGTACGACGCTTTTGTGAGGCTCCCACTGCACTCTCACCTGTGGAATTCTTCATTTCCAGCTTAATTTCATTTTGAGTTTTCTTCAGCAATTCTATCTCTTCACTGAATTTTATCCTCATATCCTGAATGGACTACCTGATTTTAGCATATGCTTGTGTGTATGCTTCTGGAATTCATTCAGGCTTTATTACTGTCTTCTTTAAATCCTTACAGGAATTTGTTCATGCACTCTGTGACATCCTTTGAATATTTTTTTTCAATTATTTTTCTGGAATGTTGTCCAGATAGCTTTCATTCGGGACCATGTATGTATGCGGTGTGTGAGTGTATGTGTGCTCACATGTGTGCAGGTGCATGTTTGTGTTCATGAATGTGAATTTGTATATGGGGGCAGAGTCCCTTGCTGAACCCAGAGCTCGACCTCTTGGGTCATCTGGCTTTCCAGCTCGCTCACAGAATTCCTTGTCTCTGCTTCCTACATGCTAAGATTGAGGTGGGCCACCACTCCCATCTGAATTGTATGTGGGTTCTGGGGCTCTAACCCCCAATTATGTTCATGCAGCAAGCACTTTACCCATTGAGTCATTTCTCTGCCTAATCTTGGTTTTTATGTTGGTTTGCATGTCTTTCATCAGCTGCAGCCTTTGGTATGGGCCTCTGATGTCGCTGTTCTGAGTGGATGTTTAAGTCTCTGCTTGACTGGTTCTGGATCAGCTGGGTGAGGTTTGAAGTTTAGTGGAGGTTACTCAGTCCTGATTTGCATGTGAAGCAACCGAGGTGATCCTAGCTAGGCTAAGTCATTCTATGACTTCTGACCTCATTGGCAGGTACTTATTTGAGTCAGCAGAGAGTGTGTGTATGGGTGGCAGGTGTGGGCCTAAAGATAGTAGAGTTAAGGTACAGGAGGCAACAGAAGCATGGTCTCTGGCCTGAGTAGTTGTCAAGAACACTGCACAGATCCTGAGAAGCAGGGTTAGGATGCCAGTGGAAAGAGGAGGTATGGCCTTTGACCTGAGGAGCCAGGAGCTCCATGTGGGTCTTTGACACTGGAGGTTGGAGTTCCAAAGGACTTGTCATTTTCTCTGTGAAAATCCTATTAGATGTTGTAGGCATGGCAGGCCAGATGGTCATGTCAGGAACCCCTCAACAAGTAGTCACATTTGTCATTTCCTGATATTCCTTACTGTAACATCAGGGCTCATGAAATACCAAAAGAAAAATGAGTAAAGGGCACTGTGTCTCCTTCATCTGGTCTTCACCCTTAGCCCAAGTCCCACGGCTGCAAAATGGAGTCATCTACCCCACCCACATGAAAATTGACATGATCAGGAAATTAATTCTACTGTGCTCACACCCCTGAGAGCTCAGGGTTGCTTATCAAAGTGCTGTAGTCTAGGCTACCTGCGCCAAAATCTGTGTAAAAGAAGGAAATAGTTAGAACTGCATGCTTCCTAATGGTGAAGAAAACTAAAACTCTTAGATTTGTGCCTCATTATAAGCTGATGAAGATGTAAAGTTTCAGCTCTGCCAGGGAAGAAATGAGTAATGGCAAGTTATATTTAGACCGCCTCTTTAGGGCTCCATAAATAGTCAACACAGTATTTTAAGAAGAACTTTCATTTGTGGATACAATTTACTTTTCTTGGATTTACACAACAGTAACATTTCATTGAAAAAAATTACATTAGAAAATTTGTAATTTGTTTTATTCTAATCAAAATATTTCTTGGGCTATTCAAAGTTTCCTGGCTACTCCTCTAAATTAAATCTTAATTTGGAAGAATATTTTTCTATAAACATTTATTATAACAACAGTCATTTAAGAGAGATTAAAATATTAACATAATCCTGGCAGGATTTATAAGCAAATGCCAAGCACAGACCATATACATTCTGAAATGTGTGTTGAAGAAGATTCATATAAACCTCCTGACCTTTAACTCAAGGGGCACTGCCAAGATCCTTTATCTTCATTATTTCTCAGTAAACTCCAAAGAAAACACCTCAGAAGGAGAGTCTTAAGTTCATAAGACTCCAAAAAGTCAAGCCAACCTATACGGGAAAAAAATGATTTCCAAAGCCAAACTTGCAACCTGGTAACACAAAGGACTATGGAGGGATAACAGAAAAGCCTCTGTCTTCCTCAGTTTTGTATGATAGGCAAAACTCTACAATTAGTGTCTCTTTCTTTTACTTTTAAAGGAATGTCTTTGTGGTCGTGTTACCATAAAATGCAGCTATCTAGGGAAGGTAGTACCTAGAAAGACCTTCTATGGATCTTAAAATAATGTTAGCACAAGATACAGCCAGAAACATGTAGAAGCAAGGTCCTGCTAAGGAGGTGGAGCTGGGCTGAATGCAATGATGATGATGATGATGATGATGATGATGATGATGATGATGGGGGGGTTGGTGGTGATTATCTTTTCTTAGTTACGGTTTTACTGCTGTAAACAGACATCATAACAAAGGCAAGTCTTATAAGGACAACATTTAATTGAGGCTGGCTTACAGGTTCAGAGGTTCAGTCCATTATCAAGGTGGGAGCATAGCAGCATCCAGGCAGGCATGGTGCAGGGAGAGCTGAAAGTTCTATATCTTCATCTGAAGGCTGCTAAGACTGACTTCCAGGTAGCTAGGGTGAGGGTCTTAAGCTTAAGCCCACAGTGACATACCTACTCCAACAAGGCCACACCTCCTAATAGTGGCACTCTTTGAGCCAAGCATATACAAACCATCACAGTGATGATGATAAAACTAAGGTCTAAAACATATGGCAACTGGTGGCTGACTATAACTTGGTGATTCTCTTCAACTTATGCCACTATGCAAGATATAGGAGCTCTGTCTTCAGAAGTCAGTGTCTAAGTTCTGGGTCTTGTTTCAGAGCCATTGGATGAAAGGCCGGACCTAGGACTGGAACTAAAATGCCAACTTGTTTTCCCTCAGCAAATCAGTGCCAAGCTCCAGGAGGCAAACAGCTACCAAAAGAAGGGCACTGTGGGCAAGAGGGAATAGGACCCACAAAAGAAGACATGAGGCTGTGTTAGGTAGTGACTTGATAAAGACATGCTTGCCTTTAGCATGAGCATAAATGACAGTCATCAATGCCTGAAGAATTCTATGTTCTCCCACTACGTTAAAAAGAAGAAGACAGGAAAAGAAACATAAATGGGATCTGTCTTAGATTTGGTTTTTGCCTCTTTAAAGCTCTTACCATCAAACTTTGCAAGACTACTAATATCTGTTCCAAGTTCTGAGGTGACAGGTAGTGCTTGACGGACTTTCAAGTTTGTTTCCCTGTTAAATGAAAGACGTGACATGAATTTTTATGTGAAACAATCCAATAGTCTCCTACTAAAGCAACTGTGTAGGGGGAGGTACACACCAAATGGGGAGACCCACAGAACCTGGCTTTAAATGTCTCTCACACAGATCCCCCCATACCATCTCAGCAAAGCAAATGGGCGTCTCAGGATCTGAAGCTGGTATTCTACCCATGGTTCATCTGTGTAACGACACAGAGATCTGCTTCACATTTGTGTTCAAATGTTCTGTGTTTACAGAACATAAGAAATATGGTCTCATTCGAACCTACTCACACATGCTATGTGAGCTATAAACACACCAGCACTGGGAACACCATTGCTAAATGAAGGCCAGTATCACTCCGGCATCTGCTATCTATGGAGTTTTGTTTGCAAAAGACAGCCATGGCTACTTTTATAGTAGTGAAATTTTAATGGGAAAAAGAATGTAGCCTTCTTTTTCTTAGAGTATCAATTCAAGAATTTGGGTATTGATTGGCACAACTAACAAGCTGGGCAGATCACAGATTGCTGCTCTTCTTATGAACAGGACACACACCCATTAGATAGCAGATGCTGCTAACAGTCACTGGCCATCAGGGACTGTATGGCCATCTCTCCTATACTGTGTTAAAGAGAGTGTCATGCCTGCTGTCTCAGAATTCTTCCCTCACCCTTTCTTCAACAAACACTAGTTTGTTTTCCATGAAACCATGTGACCTTTAGGACTAGCTGGTTTTACTTGGCACAATCCTCTGAAGAATCAATCAGTCCCATCATTGTGTTTATTAATAAGCCGTTCCTTTTTGTTACAGAGCTGTATCCCACTGTGCTCCAATTTGCTCAACCATTCATTTGAAAGATATCTGAATTGCTCCTTTTCTGACATAAGAAAAGCATATGCCCAAAGTATTCACTAAACAGCTTATGGAAACGTAAGTTTTCATCTCTCTGAATAGAAGTCCAGTTTGCCAGTTTGAAATTGCTGAGTTGCGTGGTACTTTTATGTTCGGTTTTTAAGAAACCAACAAATTATTTTTCCAGAATGAGCATCACACTTTATGTTCCCTCCGGTAACATGAGAGCGACTCCGCCTATCCAAATCTCTTCCAGCTTTGGAAATGTCACTGTTGCTGTGCTCGTGGTTCTGACAGATCTGTGGTAACAGAGCATTGTGGTATTCATTTTTATGTCACTAATGATGTTGGGTAACTTTTCATGTGCTTGTTTGCCCACTGTGTGTCCTCTTGGTCAAATGTTTATTGAAGTGTTACAAAATGCCTATTTCCTAACTAGGGTTGCTTTTTTTTTTCTTTTTTTCTTTTTCTTTTTAGTTTGTTAAGCATCTGTGTAGAGTCAGGGTAACTCAGGTAGATACTTTGCAAATAGTTTCTTCATGTTAGTAACTCATTACTACTTCCACTTAATAGGGCTTTCATGGATTAAAAAATAAATCCAGTCTCTCTCTCTCTCTCTCTCTCTCTCTCTCTCTCTCTCTCTCTCTCTCTCTCTGTGTGTGTGCGTGTGTGTGTCCCCGCCCCCTTCTTTTTAGAGAAACCAACCTTGTGCTTGTTGCTTAGGTGAGCACTCTACCACTGAGCTAAGTCTCCACTCTCTGTAATAACTCTTCTTACATCAAATCTAACAATTCTTGACTAGTCCAAACCTCAAAGTCTTTCTCCCTTTTTTTGCCTAAAATGTTTATAGTTTCACTTCTTACATATGAATTTAATTTCCTTATTAGCTATAAAGCTATTTCAGTAATCTGTTTCATAATGAGTGCATAGTCTGTATTTTTTTTTTTTGAGAAATGGTCCATTTCATCTAAGTTGTCACATGTATATGTGTTCAGTTTATTGTAGCAATTCCTCATGATCCAGATGGCATTTTCAGAATGCATTGTTGACTTCCCCATTTGTTAATGATATCACTCATCTGTCTCTTCCCTTCTTTCTCTCTGTCTGCCTTGCCTGATGTTTGTGGATTAATTGATGTTTTCAAAGAATCAACCTTGTCCCAGTGTTTTACTTTCCCCTGTTTTGTATAAAGTTTGTATAATTTTGCTCTTGCTTGCATTTATTTTGCTATTTTCTAGGTTCTCGAGACAGAATGGACAACTGATTTGAGGCTAGTTCTCTTTTCAAGTGTATGAATGGCTTCGGCTCTACTAATTTTCCTCTTAACACTGCGCTAGCTGTGTCCAAACCTATCCTGCCCAAACCTGGGTTATTTGGGATGTGCTACTCCAATATCTCAACATGGCAACAACTTTAGAAACACTGGCTAAAACTGTGCTTTGTGTGGTCCAGTTGAGTCCTGCCTTTACTCTTTATCAGCTTGAGGAGTTGCCTATCTGTCTGAGCCTTGGCTTCATGTTCTATATGTAGGTCTCATACAGTACCTACATCAGGACTGTATAACAAATCACCTGAGTTGCACATATACAAATAGATAGTGTCTGTACAATGTGAGCTGTGCACATAGACATAGATGGTGCCTCTACAATGTGAGCTTTGCACATACACATAGACGGTGCCTATACAGTGTATCAATGGTGTCAGTCAGACAATGGAATCCTCTGAAACAGAACAGCTACATGGTCGGTAGCTGAACTCTCAAAGCCGGTGCCGAAGTGGCATCATACTCATCTCTCTTGTCTCTCTGTGTGTCTTTATTTGCCTTTTAAAACTGTCTCCATCTTTCTTCTCGGGAGCTTTTACTCCCATTTTCCTTAGAAATTTAAACAAACAAAACCCCCAAAAGGAACCTCACTGAAGTATACTGGTGTAAAATTATTCATGTTCACATACGGAGCCGAGTGTTTCTGAAAACAAATACACTAAAGAGACAAGTCACAGTTTTCCAAATAAATTCAGGAGGAAAATTGTTTCAGAATTACTGCCAAGTAATTCCATGACAAAGGACTTTACAATTTAGATTTCTATGTTTTACAAGAGAATACAGAAGATGTAAGTCTGATCTCTAAGGACATTTAGGCTACGCTGCAGCCTAAGCAGCCGCTCTAATTTAGTACTTACCCGTCAAGCTCAGCTGTTTCAACATAACAGAGACCGTGTGGCTCGCTGCTCGACAGGAGCAGAAGGTCGGCCTGGTTAGGAAACCAATGCAGAGGGACAGGTAAGAATCAGGTTGTTGAAACTTCTCCCTCCTGCATCACCCCTCCGTAGCCCCGGCAACACTGAGGAGAGAGGTGCACCCTCCCACTCTTGTGCAGCTATGCTTCTGGACCATCAGGGTATGATCAGGGTGATTTGTGTTGCCGGTTTCGAAAGCTATATATGAATTCTACTTTTCTGGATTTAATAATTTCTTATGAAAAACAGAGATCTCTTTCCAATAAATGAGCAAATTAACCCTCTTCACGTGCTGGTGTCAGAGCAGCTCAAAGAAGGGAAGGAGTCAAGGTGGTAAGGAAGTACAGATAAAGAGAAGGAAAACCAGAGAAAAGAAGAAATAAAAGTAAACAAGAGCAGTGTGGACGCAAGACGGAGAGATGAGGAAGCGATGGACGAGTAAAACACAAGAAAGACGAGAGAAAGTGGGGCCACTCAAAGAGCACAGAGGGTGCTCTGGAAAATGGCACTTTAGAAAAGACATCACCCCAGTTTTGGTTGTGAGCCTAGCTTTTAATGACTGAACAGGAAGCCACCAAAAAGAACTCTTGCAAGTGTGATGGAGATACTGAAATGTAGCTCTCCACAATTGATGGCTGGCGTGAGAATGGCAGAGGAAGGGCTAGGTCCTTAAGGGGCAGGTCGCAGTTTGACCATGCTCCAGTGAGTGCACAGATAACACAAATAGGACTGGGGGTGTCTATTTATTTTTATTTTTACTTTTTTATTTTATCTCTCTGGAGGGAGGTCATGAAGGTAGAGAGCAGATATGGAAGGGTCTGAGAAATGAGTTTGATCAGTGTGCATGATGTGAAATTTCCAGGAAATCAATAAAAATGTTATATTGGAAAAAATTAAAAGAGCAATGGTGACCAATGCTATAAAACCAAGCTTTGAAGGTAGTATGTCCCAGTTAGACTCCAACAAATACTAAAATAAGTTCCAAAATTCTGCTATATTTTACTGAATAAAACAACTAAAGATGTCGGGGGGGGGGGAGAAAAGACATCACAGTTCACTTTTAGAATTCTGGCTGTTTTAGAAACTGTTTTGGTTTTCTCAAATTAAAATTCTTATTTTAAGATAAATATAATTCTGAAGGATTCATCTAAAAAGAACTAACTGACCTAAGTTTCAATAACTTATGAAACGTTAGCCTAACAAATCTCTACCTGTGTCTGGATGATTAACAGTATATGTCTCTTAAAACTTTTATTTTGAAATACATTACAATTGCTTTATTGATTGCTTTGTTAAGTTCAAAATCAACCCACTCACTTAATTGGATTGTTTAAAACAGTGTGGGCGGGATGGTGAGTGTAGTTTTGTCTAAATGAAGGCTCTGTGACAGCTCCTGGAGGAACAAATGAATTCACACCCTGTGACTCTCAGCTCTGAAGGAATCACCACAGAAGCCAGTCAAGGCAGAAACTGCTTTATGAACCCCTCAATGTGTTCCATGCAAATCCACACAGAGAGCATGTCCATTGTAGCCCACTCTTACACCAAACTCACCTAATCCTGACCCACAAAAAGAAAATATCTGTGCTTTGGGGTAGATTCTCCTTGATCTCCAGTCATGTGTTTAAGTTTCACTATGTCCTGGCAGACGTCATGATAGAGGTAAAGGTAAATGCCCTTTGGAGCTATGGTTGTCCATCTTAAGGATAGAAAGATAACTTCAAACAAAAACTAAAATTCTTTCGTTGTAATCATGCATAATTAGAAATCTTTATAATGCGTAGATAAAGATGCTTGTTGGTATCTGGTGTTACTTTTCTTCAGAACTCTGTGTCAATGATAGTGCAATGTCACTGTTCTATATTGAATCTGGCCGTGTTAATGCTTCCTTTGCAGTAAACGAGGGGCAGATCCACCACAGGCTCAGCCAAGCCACTAAGGTTCCACTGCCACCTAGTGGCTGAGGTCTTTCAACCAGCACTCACCCAACTTCCCAGAGACTGAAACACACCTAGTACCCTAACCCTCTTGTCTAGCTGACCCTACTCTACCTCCCTGGAAACCTACCTTACTACCTCCTCCTAAACCCTCTCATGTCACCTGTGCCTTTGATATCTCTGACCCTTCCTCTTGCTCACTCCCTCTTCTCTTCCCTGTTGCTAACATCTCCTTTAGAGGCTTTTAAAGTTATCATTAAAGAGAATGTGTGGAAGAACGGGATTGACAGTGTCCATCCAGCAGAGTAAATTGTGGAAGTCGTCAGCACAGACTTAGAAGTTAGACTTTCTAAGGCACTCTGTGATAATCCTAAAAAGGAACGGGCAAAGAATTCCAGTAATAGCCTTGCTAGTCCTGGGTCATGCTTTTGTCAGAGGTTGTGGGCCTGTAGTGTGAGCAAAATACGGAGAGACCACAGCAGAGACATAGAACAGGGAGAGAAAGTGTGATTGTTCAAATGCCTAGCTGGACCAGGCCAAAGCCACCTTCCATTTACCCCTAGTCTTTTATCAGTTATTGATGGAAGGACTCCCACAAAGGAAGCAGCATGCAGCACCCCCCAACACAAACGCCTTTCCTCCAGCGTTCCTGGGCAAGTGAGAAACCCAAGCAGATACCTAGTGGAAGCTTAAAAGCAGTATCTCCATCAGAAGAAACAAGGATAATCTGCTGGATACCTTTAAGTCCTCAGAACCAAACACATTGTCTCCAGGTTCACTGGGCATATGTGATATGTTTGTTAAGTTAAAGAATTAAAGAAATAAAAGAAAATACTGAGGAATGGTATCAATCCACTGCCATGAAGTTCTTTAAGAACATATAAAACACTCTCACAACGAATCACTTAATTGCCTATGCAAATCTCCATGTCTGGACAAGGAGGCTCTGTAAGTCATGCCTCACCTTGAAGGGAAAGAAGGGACTCCCTTTATCCAGCAGTGAACTAAATTAACTCATGTGCAGTCGGAACCCATCAGAGGTCATGGTGAGTGTCACCATGCCCCCTTGAAGAACCTGAGACTAAAGTGTTGGCTTCATCCTCGAAAATGCTACAGGATTAAGTTATGGGACTAGAAACAGGTCACAGCCCTGATCACAAGACAAACACTTTGCTGTGGTGGCTGCTGGGTGCTAGGATGATATCTGTGAGAAACAGAAATGTCTCACTTTGCTTGGTATGTCTGTTTTGTCTGTCGCTGTTCACAACATCCTTGTGTGTGAGTGTTAGCATACCAGAGCCATAGCAGAGGAAAAGATGCATTTGTGGAACAATTGTGAGCTTCATTTTGGGAGCTCCCAGGGCCTTCCAGACTACAGAGCTTGCTACATCTTGCTGTCATGCACATCATCTGTACTTTCAGTACAAAATACCAATTCTAAAAACTCATGTATCATGAGTCAAAGCTCACAATCAAATCACAAAGGGGAAGTGTATGTGATTACAGGTAACATAATAATTCAGATTTTAAATTTTCAGACCCAGTTAGCATATTTTGAAAATCATTCACTAAGTACTGGTTATATCATTTTGGTTTGCTTACATGATCAAAATTTTCAATTAAAAAAATGACTGAAAATAAGACAGGAGTCTGAGGAGATGTCCCAGTGCCTAAGAACACCTGCTTTGCAAACATGAGGACCTGAGGTTGGGTCTCTAGCAGCCATGAATCCGGGTCTGACCAACTACCCCTGTAGTCCCAGTGCTACCGACCACTGAGCCGTGCACACCACCAGCCTCACTGAAAGACGGCAGGCTCGGGGTCCAGTGAAAAACCGAGTCTCAAGGGGATAAAAAGAAGAATAGAAGTGGACGCTTGGTGTCTCCTCTGTGTCTCCAACACATCCACCAGCACAGTCAAGCACACCTGCATTCATATGTGTGCACACACATCCACATGCACGCATCTACACACACACACACACTTGTTTATAAAAGGAAATGAGAAAAAGGTGGCTGGTAACAAAAAGAGAAGAATGACAGTGTATATGGGGTCCTTCTTCACACCCAAGCTCTTTCTCTGGGCAGAGCAGGCCCCTTCCTTGGAGATGGAGCATGGACCACTTACTTCTTTTACTTTCATTTTTGAGGGGAAATTATGTTTTGTCCTTTTATACTTTCCCAAGAAGCTGGGTTTTTTAAAAAAAAAAATATTTCTTTAGATATTCTCAACTTAAGTCATACAACCAAAAATTTAACTGCAGCAAACACGCAAAGCACGTACATTTATGAGAGGCTTTTCTATATGCATCCCACTGCCAAATTCTCAGTGTCCCAATATGCTCAGGATCAGTCACAGGTTTGTTCCCACCACGGTCAAGCAAGCAAAGCGGACACTAGTACTGAACATGTGCCCAGTGTGAATGAGACCAGTGTGCCCAGCTCCAGGTTCAAGGTTTAGTATCATCAAGAACTCTAATGTGTGTCCAGAAAGCTTGTGTAGTTCTCCTAATGCATGTTGACCTCATTGTGACATTTGAATACAAAATTTGGAGGTCTAGAACTCAGCCCCAAATTCTGTGCTCTTGAATTGATAGAAGAGAGAAGGGGAGGAGGAAGAGGGGGAAGGGATAAGGAAGTGTGTTAGTTCTTGTCCACTTGACACAAACTAAGGTCATCTAGAAAGAGAAAGTATAGTTAGGAAGATAAGTGCATCATGTGGACTCTAGGCAAATAGTTTTCTTCTTTCTTTCTTTTTTTGTTTCTTTCTTTCTTCCTTTAAGTGACTGATGTGGGAGGCCACAGCACACTGTGGGAGGTGCTGTCCCTACTCATGAGGTCCTGGGTTGTACAAGAACGCAAGCCAAGTAATCCATGAGAAGCAAGCCAGTAAGCAGCACTCATCCACAACCTCTGTGTCAGCTCCTGCCCCCAGGTTTCTACCCAGCTTGAGATCCTGCCTTGTCTGCTTTCAGGAGGGACTTTAAGCTGTAAAATGAAGTGAACCCTTCCCTCCCTAGTTGCTTTTGTTCGTGGTCTTTATCACAGCACAGAGAGAAACTAAACTAGGTCAGAGGAGAAACATGAAACAAAGATACCTAATTCTCAGTGTGTCTACAAATTTCAGGTGAATGCCCTTTCTTGTCGAGAGTTTACTGATAAACAGGTATACACTGGGTTGAGAGTTCTAACTTTGAACAGATAGATATGCACTAAATCTTAGCACTCCACAGATCATTTGATTTCCAGTAGCCAGGTCTGGAGCCCCCGGTTCTGGAAACCTGACTAAACGCAACTGTTTTGAGAAAAACAGACGTTAGCTCCTGAGGAGTCGGGGTCAGAGTAAGAGTTCTTGATTCAACTCTTGGCTCTCCATTAGCAAGTATTTGAGGAGAGCATGCCTTTGTCTTACCATCTACGAGGTGGAAATAATTAAACAGTACAGAAACTGCCCTCACTGGGTCAAGATGAGCAGTAAGCTAGTTAATTCATGTAAAGTGAATTGTAATATTGATATGTGGCATAGTCTTAGCCACTGTGATTATTATCTTCATGAATGGACTTCCTGAGGCCTATTTCAGAATAAAAAGCCCTAAATGGGTCTTTTCTAGAGATCTGTGACTGTCACCATCCAGACATAAGCCCCATTGTCAAATCCTGCCTCTGGGCAGCAGGGAGACACACCAGTCCTCTCTGGCGATTACAGCGCTTCATCTGTAAAAGCTTTGTTTGCCTCTGAAACTACATAGTGTGGAATAGCTACACATAGAAAACCCTGCATGAAGTGACTTGATTAAGGGGCACTGTGGTGCTTCTGAGGATATGAAGATCCTTTTCTTCTCTTTAACCAAAAGGCAGGAGTCAGGCAGAGAATAATGGATAGATTTTAAAGTGTTGTCTCTTCACTGATAACACAGTCAGAGCCTGAGCTTTGGGACTGTGCACCAAAGAGTCTTGCTTGTACTTTGCCAGAGGAGGAAGAAAGTGAGGGGATGTAAGGTATTGAGAATGTGGGTTTGGAGCTATCCCTCCGTCAGGAAAATGAGAGGATCGTAAGCCTTGGCACTCTGGCATCTGCTGCGCCCAATGTGGGAACCACATATCAGACATTTGAATTTAGAGCAATTAAAATTCAAAATGCATTCTTATACTTGCCTCCTGGGACTTATTTCACAGACGGCATTGCAAACAGTAAACAGACTTTTGAGTCCCAGCCAGATCCTTTAACCATCTACCTCAACCTCACCTACAGAGGGTGTTCTTTTGACAGGTGCTACCTCGTACTGTCATGTTCCCAATCGTAAATGAGTAGAAAATAAGCCAGATGTGTCATTTAAGTCACATGAAATAGAAGTAAATTGATTATAAATGAGAACCTGGCAGACTATCCCGAGTCTTCGAGGGGCCCAAACCACAGGGCACTTTGAGACCTGTTTTGGCTGTCCTGACAACATCTTGCTTAGTTTTGTTTGGGTTCCCGGCTATTTTCCAAAACCTTGGGGTTGCCAGAGAATTAGCCACTTGAAGTGTGAATTCATCTGCAAATGGTTTGTCTACCCAGAAGCTCCTTCGTGCATGCTCTTCGTGCATGCTCTGCGCGCATGCTCCTCTGCACTCTGAGCACACAGATGGTGTGGCGGTAGAAGGGTGATTCAGAGATTGAGTGTCGAGCACGCCAGACTGGGTTATTGGTGTTTTTAAAGAGATTTTAGGGCTATATTTTTCCATCATAAAATATCTCAAATTTAATAAAGAATATAACTTGATTCAGACAATTGCATACAACACAAAAATTTTCATAAGTGACCTAATTCATATAAATCATTATAATAATTTGAATTTTTAGTTTCTGATCTGTACCATTTTTATCACCTCAAATTTAACTTGAACTGTGGTTCCCTGTTTCCATTTCAATGGCTGAATTGATTTTCACTTAAAAAAAAATCCCATTAGTTGTTTACAAATATAAATTATGATGCATTTGATGTTCAAAAACCTAATTCACTATAATTCTAATTTATCAATTTAGAATCATAACAGAACATTACCTTTAGCGTGCTTTCTTAAAATGTGGTGCAGTTTAAAAGCACTAATTGCAATATTAAATAACATTTTAAGTGTATGAAAACATTTTTAGGGAACTCAAGAACATTTTTAAAACTCTTATTTATATAAATAATACACACATTGACTTAGATTGCTCTGCATTTCTGTGTGTTTTTTAAGAGAACAGAGAGAAAGAACCCCTCCACATTATCCAAGTCAAAGTGTCACCAGAAAAATCACTCTTTTAAAGTATTTATAATTGAGAATTTGTACTAAGGTATAATGGTGATCCCTCCTTGGTGACTCTAGATTCTTATGGATTTACTAAATTTGTCAGTGCTTCAATGTGTGTTATTATAATCTGAGATCAAGTCGTACAATAGTGAATACTCACAGCAACAAATTGATTGTTTTCTAATTTAATGATGTCTCCAACTTTAACGTTCATCCATTTTTCATTCTGCAGTCTGAGAAGAGAAAAGAAATATCTTGTTCACTAATAGAGTAAAATAAAAAGTAGAGTCAAGAGAAATGTCCAAAGCACATGACAGACTAGAAGAATCAGATGAGACTTTTCGAAGACAGGAAATTAAAGGGCGAATTCATGACCAATAAGCAGTGTGGGCATCAGAGACGTTAAATGATTTGTCTGTAGATTTCAAGTGAGTAGCGACACATGTAGACAAAGGTCAGGATGCCGATCAGTTGACTGAGGGTCCGAGAAATGCCATGATCCCAACTGAAAGCCACTTTTATACAGTCTGCGTGGTCTCTCAAAAAAACAAAACAAAACAGCTAGCTACATCCTCCTCAAGCTCGGCAGCTAGTACGTACCAGAACAGCATTACCTTGTCTCAGCAGTCATGTGACTGGAGTGGCATCTAACAGGCTAAGAGCCGCTCAGAACAGAGATCAACAGCTGCAACCTTTCTTTTAAGGTTGTGCATGTAATGGCGTCCCATGCCCACTCGGCATCAAGTTCAAAAAGAGGTTGGGATGAAAGGCGATTGCGCGCATTGGATCTAGCCCCGGGCTACAAGTGAGTCAGGGTTACCCAGAGCCAGACAGGCCTTGCAGAAACAGACCACCTGCGGCTGGATACTGTGACAATGGACCCCGCCTGCCTTCGAAAACCATGAGATGTAAACCAGCTTTGCTTTCAACACTGATAGTTCTCATCCTGCTTCTTAGAAATCCTTCCTTTGAAGCAAAGACTGCTAGAACAAGATAGGTGTCCCCAGTAAGTCAAGGCAGCCAGGTGAATTCTGATGTGCGGCTTTTCAAAACTAGCCCCATCTACTTGCTTTATAGGCTGGAAAGTAGATTTAAATATTTATACAACTGTGAAATGTGCCTCACACTATCAACCCTGCTGGGTCATTTGGCTAAAAAGTTCAAAGAATTGTTCTTTAATGCAGATCCAAGTACATGTTGTTCTGGAAGTTTCTCAGCTGCAGTATTTTTATCTCTAGCCAAAATTTGATCTTTTTTTTTCAGTGCCATGCTTTGCAGTATTCTGTCTAGCCCAGTGTGCTGAGAAAACAGGAAACCTTGTGACTCTCACTTGTCTGTCCCTTTAAGGTACAGGGTACTGCTATTTCTCCTGGGAACTCCTCCCTCGTAGCATCAGTGGCTTCTCTCAGGGGCTGTCTGCTGGAGATGTGATGGAGTGGAGACGGACTTCTTCTGTAGCTTATGGTAATTACATTGCTACTGAAATGTTCTGCAGTCCCTATCAAAAGTCTCTGCTTCAGGAAGCTAGGACCAAGTTTTGTTTTGAAATTCTACACCTCCTATTTTTATCTGGAAGGATCCACAGGAAATTGTGAGTGCTCACCCAACTGCTTCTAAAATAACCTACACCATGAACTAGCAGACGCTTCTGCCAGACAAGTGGCCAAACCCTATCAAGAAGAGAGCATACCCCTTAAAGTAAGACTGGGATGGAGTCAGAGTCTTATGAAGAAACACAAAGTTGACTTCTTTAGATGGAGAAAAGTAACTCTACTCTTGCTATTAGAGCTTTGCAGAAAAGGTGCCTGGAGTCATTGGAAAGCCATGGGCTTTGTTTGTGAGATGTCTTCATTAATCCTTTATTTAAGCTGCTATGCAAGAATCAATGTGTCTAATGCCATCAGAAGTGTAGGGGTTTGCACAGTGGTTTTTGTATTCTATCTTATAAAATACATACAATGTTACTCCAATAGAAACTTGGACATGCATGTATCCAATAATACTAAGGGTCATTGCTACCGAAGTAGCCAAATTTACCAAATAAGCAAAAATCAATGGACACTCACAAATGATTTAAATTACTGTGTTCTGAACCCAACTCTTTTCTTCGCCCTTTCTGCTGCCGGCACTACCGAGAGCAATGCAATGTCCCCTACAGCTTAGAGAACAGATTCGCTTAAAAGATCATCCTCAAAGTACTGATGAATTTGTGAGATTTCAGCTTGTGTGGCAACTGAAACAATGATACTACAGGTGCTCCCAGCTGTGCTGTGGGCATGTGCTGCAGAGGTGTCCAGGACCCTGTCTCAAGGCATCCTGCATCCAGGCTATGCTGAGGGGACACTGAATAGCCTGTTCACTGTGAAAACACCACAACCCCAAGGATTTGACCTTTTTCAACCTAGCTTGTCCCTCCATCTGCAGAGACTCTTCCAAATGCATAGGCGTTGTAACCTATTAGTTTCCTGAAACAAGTTCACTTAGTTGCTCTGGGATTCTCAGAATTCAAGATTTGGTTCAATTTTCCCCATTACCAATTAGGTATGATCTAGCTAGGTCTTCCTTGAACCAACTATTTCTAAAATAGATGGGATAATAATGTATCCTTTACCTTAGAAAGTAATCCAAATTTAAAAAAAAAAAAGTCACAACCTTTAGATCCAGAAGATCCCATGAAAAAGGAGCATTTAAGAACCATGAGATAACAGGTAGACATGCCTTAGGGAACCACTCAGAACACCCCACCTTTCAGAATATGGGGAGTAAAGTTTATGAAAAGGGATAACAGTAACTTCTCCCAAAAACTGTTAGGACTTGGTCTGTACCTACTTTCTCCAGCAAAGACACAGTATGCGAGGGCTGGAGGTTTAGATGAAACCCCCTGGGTTTCAAGCCTAACGTTGAAATAGCATCCTGCAGTTCTGCACTGCACTCTTGGCTCCAGAGTTTCCCATAAGCAAGACCCGGGCCCATGACTGAAGCTAAAGGACAAAAGGTTCCACCATAAAAGGGACCTTCAGTGATGATATCTTCCTTTCCAAAAGAATACTTCAGGCTTCCCGTTAGCGATACTAATTCCAGCGTGTGGGAGGGGGATTTCCCACGGAAGTCCTAAGGGATCAGAAAGTGAGAATGTAATTGGTCTCCCCTAATCAGCCAATCCGCCCTCTCACACTATGATCGGTTCCTTTAGTACCCAGCACATACCAGCACTAGGAAACACAGAAGTACTCCCTGATCAGAGACGCTTTTATTCAACACTGTGTCATCGAAACTTAAGCGACTGTCTAGTTCTGACGCCATTCAATATAGATTTTTTGAATGACTGCTTGTCGCAGGATTTTCCCTGTCCAATTCCATTAGGGCAGTGGCAGGTCTATGATTGGACAGGATAAAAGGAGGTAGAGCTAAGAGTTGCAGTAACAGGGAGCATATCAGGGGAGAGGGGATAAGGAAGATGGCGGCAGACATGAACCAGCGTGGCAGTAACCAGCCACAACCAGTTATGATATCATAAGGTTAGACTAATTGGGATAAAGCTTTTATCATTATCAATTGGCTCTGAAATTATTGTATTGGCATCTTGTAAATTGAGAATTTATTGATACATAAATCTGATTGCTTAATTATAATATTTGAGAGTCTTGATTTACTGGGTTATTGGAAGGTGGGACCGCTGACCACAGGGATTTATGGCTGGACTGGTGTGGCAGTGATCTGCAAAAGGAATTCGGGAGCTCCGGCCCTGCCGGAGAGTTGTCGGGCAGAAAATAGTTTAGTAGGACCGCCCTGGGCCGAGAGTTGGCGGCAGTTTCGCGGGAAGCCTGTCGAGTCCTTTTTTAATATTTCCTGCAACAACTGCTAAATAAGTTAAGAGATATAAAAACCAATATTTCTAACAAACAAAAACATGTATTAAATAATACCATTTCCCCAAATATATAACATGAATTCCAGCAATCCACATATTTTAACACCTACTTACTGCAACCCTGCACACAGATTCCTTCACATGGGGAGTCACAGATAAAATACAAATGACACCCCATTACATTTGAGTTTCAGATACAACAAATTATTTTATGTATAAGCACACCCTTTGTAATACTTGGGATTCTGGATACTAAGCATTATTGCTATTAGTCTGGAATTTGAATATGAATAGTTTTACATTTAGATTTGCCTCATGTAGTAAGACTATTCATATTTATCTTATTTCCCTTAATCCTCAGGACAATGCATGAGCTAGACCCTGCTTCTACTCAGATCATACAGGAGCCTGGGGGTCAGAGAAGTTAGAATATTTGAAATATCTATTTAAAATTCAGATGCCCACACACTTTGATATAGGCACCCCACTTTAAAGAGTCGATTAAATGGGAGCTTAAACATGAGTGTACAAGGTGTTCAGTGCAGAATTACTTACAAAAATCATTTAGAAACTACTAATTACCATTGAATGCTGACTTATCACAGATTATACGTATTCAGCAGAATTAACTGTTACTACATGCATAGTCAGAAGAATAATGCAACCAAGAGAAGATGACGATGGGTCTGTATGCACTAACACAAAACAGGATCTAAGTTCCATCATTAGGTTAAAAGAGGAGTGTCCAGACCTCCACCTGCACATTAGGATCTGTGGGCTGAGACAGGGTCTGCCTACACACGGTTTATTTTATTTTATTTTTTGAGATTATATCAGATCATTTCTCCCTTCCTTTTCTTTCCTCCAAGTACTCACTTAGACTCCCTTCCTTGCTCTCTCAAATTCATAATCTCTTTTTTCCATAATTGTGGTTACATGCACATATGTACATGTGTACGATATATACATAGATGTAGTACGTGTATGTGTATAAATATATGTTCACGCATACATTTTCCTGAATAAAATCTGCTCAGTCTGTGTAAGATTACTCATGTGTATGTTTTCGGGACTGACCACTTGGTTTTGGATAATCAGTTGCTGCGCTCTTCCCTGGAGAAGACTACTTCTCCCACTCTAGGTGTTCCTTGGTCACCTACAGATTTTCATGTACCGTTGAGGCTGTGTGAGCTTTCCCCTGTCCGTGTCTATCTGTGTCACCCTTGTTTAGCTCCTGTTTAGGCAGTCATGTTGGTGAGACTTTATGTGAGTAGCTTCTGACATTCTTAGGAGACAGAGTCTCACAGCAAACTACCTAATCTTTTGACTCTTACCACATTTCCTCCCCTCTTCTTCAGTGTTTCCTGAGCCTTAGGCATGAGAGTTGTATTGTAGATAATTCCATTGCACTGGGCTCTCAACTGGGCATTTTGACTAACTGTGGTTTTCTGTAATGGTCTCCATTTGTTGCAAAGAGAAGTTTCCTTGATGAGGGGTGAAGACTACACTTAGCTGTGGGTATAAGGACAAATACAGTATAGTTAAGGGTTGTGCTGGCTTAATAAAGTGTGGTTGTAGGTTCTCCCCCAAGATCCATGACTTCACTAGCCCTAGCTAGTTGGCTAAGGTTCCAGTACCTGGCATGATTTTCCTTTTGTTGAGCAGGAACTAGAGAGCTGTTGGTACTGCCAAGGTATGTATGTCACTCCTGAGTCTTGGGGTTATCTGCCATGCTGGTCATACACACACATTTTAACATACTTCTAGTTTGATTCTGTTGCTGTGATAAACATCATGATGAAAACCTTGGGGAGAAAGAGATTTGTTATGTCTTACACTTCTAGGTAACGGTCCTTCGCTAAGGGCATGAACTAAAGCAGAGACCATTGGGAGAGTGCTGGTACTGCCTTGACCCTCAGGGCTTGCTCAGACTGCTTTCTTATATAACCCAGGACCACCTGTCTAGAGATGGCACTGACCACAATGAGATGGGCCCTCCTACATCAACCATGAATCAATTAGATGCTCCCACAGACTCACCCATAGGTCAGTCTGATGAAAGCAGTTTTTCAACTGTGATTCCTTCCTTTCAGGTGATGCTAGTTTGTATTAATTTAATAAAAACTAGCCATCACTCTGGCCTTGAAAACCTTCACAAAGGCATTCCAGAGATTGCCACTGGAAAACGGAAACTCAGGGAACCAGAAAGAAGGAGATGCTTCATCTCCATTATTACTCAGTCAAACAGCTTGGTTTTCTCATTATTACATAAGTTGACATCTATAGGTCAATTTGTTGCAAAAAATTAATGAATGCTTCTTTCAATCTGTTTATTTTATGTGTATAGGTGTTCAGGCTGCATGTATAATTGTGTACCACATGTATACAATGCCCAAGGAGGCCAGAGAAGAGCACTGGATCCCCTGGAACTGGAGTTACAGGTGGTTGTGAGCCATCACATAGGTTCTGAAAATTAAACCCAGGTCCTCTAGAAGAGTAGCCAGTGCTCTTAACCCCTGCACCATCTCTCCAGCCCCATGAAAGCTTTCTTTGGATTACATATAAGTGGCAAGGCTTCAACTAGAGCCTAACTTTGTCTGGCTATAAAATTTATACCATTAATAAATCTGCATCTATTGTTCTTACTTTTCTGTGTTAAGCATATACTACCTGCTTAAAAAGAGAATGGACCCTGAGGAGCTGGAACAATTTAAGCAAGGTGATGGTGCACAGTCCCAGTATTCAACACCAGTTGGTCCAAAGTTACTATGCAGTCATGGTCTCCTGACATAGATGCTCACTAGACAACAGAAGGCTCTGATTCTTTTCAAGCTCAGCACCATCAGAGACGAGCGAGAGTAAAATGGATAGCTTGGCCTCAAGCCACTAATAATGATCCTGATGAGCAGGATCTCCTTACACTGAGAATGAACATAACGCTCATATCTTTGCAGTCTACTTCTTTTTGAAGAATGAGAATGTCTCCCTCCATTTTTGTCCCTTTTTCGTAGCAAAATGCCACACAGTGGCAAAAATCACATGAGTGGGCCACTGTGGTCGGCAGCTGAAGGGCTTTCCCACTGTGTTTACCAAGGATGGAGGGAAGAAAAAGCAGAGAAAATACAAGTTGAAATGCTGTAGTGCAGATGGTTTAACAAGATGCTGAGAAGAACAACCAACCATGCAGATGTCCTGCCTGGTTCATGAGTCCTACCGGGCATTAATAATCAGAGGCAAAATCGTACGGACGATATCGAACCTTACCTTTTGGAAGCAAACTGATCCCTTCACTTACTAGTTCTGCCTTAACAATAAAGCTACTGAATGTTGTACAAAAGAAACTTCTCTCAGTCAACCTTTCCAGAACCCCTCCACCTTCCATAAATTCTTAGAAGGATTTAGATAATAGTTAATCCGTAATGAGACCATAAGGAATTTAAAATCATTTCAGAGGAATATTATTGTCTTTGCTTGCATGCATTAACACTGAGGGAAATGCCCTAGACTGACCAGAGAAAGCAGAGCCATTGAGTCAGAATCCCACAGACATCAGCATACTAGAAGTTGATTGACACAACTCTCAGGAAAGAGCTGATAAAGAACCCATATTGCATTTCCTATTGCCTCTGGCAACAGTCTTAACTAAATTTTTGAAAGTCATCAGACAAGCAAATGTCTACTGAAGCAGATTATATATTATAATTTTAATATATTAAAAGTGTTAAGTAGAAATGTGAAATCCCAGCAGTGATGATACAAAGCACCTTTCAGTGGTTTGATGTATTTGGCTCTGCTCTGAAAACTTAATGTTTCTGGAAACAGCACCCATAATTTCTTAACACAAAGCCAAAGTAAAAGTAACCTCAAGAGATTATGAGCTCTGTCACTCATTAGATCTGCAGTCATATTTAGTTCTAATTTCTAAGAAAAAATTAATTCACTTTAAAATAAACTGTGATGCCTATCCCCTATCTTGTTGATTCCTCAAAAACAAGATAACATATGGGTAAAATTTTTGAGTAGTGACCACCCGAATGACATGTGATGCCATCCTCCATTAATTCAAGACCACCCTTCTATGGCCAGAATAATCCCTGTAAACTAGACACCATGCTGAGTATCAGGGCTACAAGGGCTATTAGTACAAACTATATTCACCAAATAACCTAGAAGATAGTGGAAAATATAAATCTGGTCTTAAATAGACACAAGTAAATCATCTTTGTCCTCGAATACCTGGAACACATCAGTGTCCTTCCAGCCCCCAGTGAAGAGTACCTGCACTTTCAAAAAAATGACTTCACTAGTAAAGTGTTTGCCACGCATTTGTCATCAATAGTCCAGCGAGAAAAATTGATAGAGCTGAGGGATTGTCTAATAAAAGATATATTAACTTTCAGTCCTCAAGATATTCCAAGGTTCCCCCCCTGTCCAGTGAGCTCATCGGAAAAGTATATGCCTGGACTTTATTACTCTGATCCCTCCAGACTTGTCTTCTCAGAACCATGACTTCAATCAGGATTTACTTATGGTCATAAGTAAAATATCTCTCTCCTTGAGGCTTCAACCATTACATCATTCATATTTCTCTCAGCGCGGAGATAAATCACATCGCTGGTGATCACTAGATAATGCATCCTCCCATTGGACCATCCGTCTTGTATCCTCAGCACTTCTGTTATGAGGAGAAACAAGAGTTCAAGCTCATGTTTCCAATGTATAGACAAGTCATAGCAGATCATTTAAACAAAAACTAGAAAACCTCACTAAAGGACTCTGTCTGCAGAGGGTAACATCATAGGGGTCATCTTGATACCTGAAAATAGAAAATTCTGTTTAGCATGGATTAGAAGCTGGAATTTTTTTTAATTCTTAAACTTTTCAAGGATAAAATACTGGCTTCCTACTTATGACAGAAATGATGCAAAATACTAAAAAGGTACATGTTGCAGGATCACAAAGCATACACTTGAAAGTGAACTTTGCCACTAAACAACCATTAACTAATCGCTGTGACTGTTTTTATTATCAGAGGCACTTCATCATAAGGACAGCAAGCTGAGTTCTATTTTAAGTCTTTGAGGGACCATTTGTGCTCCTTGTGTGTGCATGCTGGCCTCCTGGGTTTCCTCCCATGGGGAGTGTGTCCCCAGCCCAATCACAGACTTTCTAGTGACACTGTGTGGTCAGTCCCCATGTTCTATCTTATTCATCACAGTTGGCTGCCCTTCCTTCTTCACAATAGCTGCTTTAAATCCCGAACAATAGATCCATGTGGCTTTATTTTACTTACTAGTTATACTGCTGTAGTTTAGAAGCAGTCACCAAAGACCCACTGTTAAAGGGTTGGTCACAGCCTGCGGTACCACTGGGAGGTGAGGGAACTTAATTCATGGTATTTTATAAGTTAGCCCACTGAGGGAGTATCTTGAGGAAACGATTAGGATCCAGACCAAAACTCTTGCCCTATTTTTGCTTCTCGGTGACGAAGTGAGCAGTCTCATCCTGAATGTGCCCCTGTCAAGATTGTCTGAGCATTACTCCAGATCCCAAAACAATGGAGTCAACTGACTGTGGACTGAAATAACCCTTTCTGCCTTTTAATTTTATTTTCTCATGTATTCTGTCACAACAATAGAAGATAACTAACACACATGCAGATCCTTAGTCGCCACTCTCTCTTCCTATCTTCTTCAAATTTTGGATTCCCTCACTATTACCCTAGGTGCTCAGATGATTTCAACTTTGTATTTGGCTTTGACTCCTTAGATACTTTCAACATTCTCCACTTCTACAGAATGAATGAGCTTCTCAACAGACCTATGGTTTCCCAGTGTTGGGAAAAATAATGAAGCAGCCACTAACATCATCATAGCTTCTTCCTCTTGTTTCTCACCTCAGGGCTTCAGCAAAGAGCTATGAACTCATGATCACACACTGGCCACTATATTTACCTGCACCAAAGATCTCCCTCCAACCCCCACCTAGGGCATTCCACCCCAGTAACTAACACCTTAAGTCCAATTGGGGTTGACCACATGTCCATGGATGTGAGACCATCCACTGGGGCATAGGGAACCTGAAATCACATTGTTTATTTAAACAACTGTCTTTCCCACTGGAAAGAGGGCTAAGGCTGTGTCTAGCTGCTTGTTTCTGTGTTCTTAACATATAGAGCCACACCTGGCATCCTGTGAGTTTGGGAGATATTACTGAGTAGAGATTTGAGTGAAGGGGCCATATATGTAGTCACTCATACTGTGTACTTATTCCACTCTGGAATAAAGGTGAGAAATTGTTTCATACGACTATTCTTGATGGCAAGACCCTGAGACATTATAACAGAGATAATACAAAGAATAGCAAGAAGTGAGGGGCAGGGTGGATGGTTAAAACATGAACCATACCAGGTTAGAGAATAAAAGCATTGTTTTTGTTTGTTTGTTTGTTTGTTTTAATAAAGAATATCCTTCAGAGAGTCAAGCTGCATCTCCTACAGAATAGCTCACGCCCTTCATTCTTCTCAATCTCCAGTCCCTCTGGGATAATCTGTGTCTTGGAATGTGCCCCTCTAGCTGAATTCCACAAGTACAGAGCACTCACTATCGGCCAGGCTTGACCCCAGCAAAGGAGAAAACCAACATGGTATCAGTCAGTTCCGAAGAGGCCGACAAGAAGGAATGCTGAGGAAGACTGGCTTCTAGAACAATGTGCGTATGAGCCGTGCCAGCACTGGCCATTGCCACAGTGGCACAAAAAGACTCTAGTGACCATTTTACCTGCCTGGCACAGGCATTGGGGAGATGTCTAGATAGGGTGCTACAAGAGGGAGTCCCTGGCATGGGAGAGCAGGAAAGAAAGAACACACTGCAGTTAAGTAAAGGCCAGTGTTCTGGTGTGGCCAGAGGCGTCCTAGAAAGACTACACCAGTCAGAGGCTTTCAATGGCATAGAGTGGGTGGGAAAGTGGGCGAGGAATTCTTTTAGAAGACAATGTTTAGAATATATTTCCTAGCAGAATAGAAATACAGGCCAATATTAAATGATGAGTATAAATAGGCAAGTCACACAAAAAATTAAAAACAGCTAATAAATATGTTCAAATATTTAGATGAAATCAGATATCATCTCACTAGAAATCAGATGTCAAGGCAGCTCTCCACAATTACCAGCCAGATTTTTAAGAAGCTAATACTCAAAGTCACGGTGATACTGTTGGAAAACTAATTCATCAGCTCAGATGGGAAACTGAGTTCACATAAACTTCCTGGAAATGAATTCAATAATATGTTTTAATAATACCTCAGCCCTTCCTTAAAGAAGCGTCTCTTTGCAACTGAAACCATTACAAAAACAAAAAACAAAACAAAACAGTTGCTCAAAGTGCTGGAGGCAGTGACTGTGTGATTACCATTACCTTACTGAGCCAGCACAATCCTCAACCATATTCTAAATATTTGTCCTTAACCCACAATCAGTTCAGCTCTCATCCCCCATCAAGGAAACGACTCTGTAGCAGATGAAGACCAACACAGAAAACTACAACCAATCAAAATGCAGGGTTGTGGAGCCCAATCCCAATGGATACATCTCCAATACAAAGTCCCCACCTAAGGCTCAGGGAACAAGGCTGGAGTAGGGCGGGAAAGATTGTAACAACCAGAGAAACAGGAAGTCAGCTGTGAGACTGTGTCTCCTAAAAATGCTGTGGAAGCTACACTGTGAAGCGTCAACAACACACTGTCTAAACATGGACAATGCCAACATGCTTACATGGAAGGGGGAAATCTCATGGACCCCAACCCTAAACAAGGAACTACAGGCAACTAAGAAATGCTGAGAGCGGGAGAAAGTCTTTGCCAGGGAAGAGTCTCCCTATTGGTTATCCAACACTAGATAGTCCCAAATGGATATACATACAAGTAACATATGCACCAAGTGTGTTGTATTTATATATATGGGGAATATATATATTACATATATGTGATATATATCACATTTAAATTAAAGAAAACTTAAAATATTTAATAAAATAAATAAAATTTATAAATAAAATAAAATTTAATAAAAATTAAAGTCAATTAAAGAAAAAGAGGCCAAAAAGAGTAGGTGGATATGTCGGAGGGATTGGAGGGAGGAACAGGAAGGGGGAAATTATGCAATGAAGCAATTATATTTTAATTTCTAGAAATAAAAATTAACACAATAAATAAAGTTAAAAAGAAAAACAAAAACCCTGGAATCTGTATCTTTAAATATCCATTGTTCTCAAATGTTCTCTACTATGATTATTTGATACTATTTTTCTGTCCTTCATTGTCTCTCAACTCCAAGGTCCTTTGGTCTTCGTCCTTAAAAGGAGATGCAAGAAGAGACACACTGCAGTCCAGGGTGAAAGAAAAAAGAAAGAAAAGGACAGAGAATCAGCAGTTGGTCTCCAAAACAGAAAGAAAGGGTGTCCCCCCTGGGCTGACAGCAGAAGGAGGGACAGTCCCTCAGCCACACGAATTAATGCACACGGAAAAATAAAAGCCTTTTGAAATTTCCTTCTGTAATGAATGGTTGGTTGTAAAAGCAAAAAGACAACCAAGAAAATAGGATGCTATTAAGCTGTCCCTGGGGCCAGAAGCAGCTTAGAACCTGGGTATGCCGTGGTGCAGGAAAGAAGAGTGCACGTCCCTATTCCTATTTTTAATTTGCCTTTTTCTTATATCTTTAAGCATATATTATACTATTTGTTTCATTAAACTTTCAGTGGGAAAAATTATATGGAAGAAAGCAAATTTCCTTCCGAAATCAGGCACGTAGCAGTTTAAGTCCGGGCTCTGTGATCCCAGACCGTAATTCTACTGTGCAAGTATTTAGAGAGTTGACGCCCCTCGACCGCTGATAGAGACAGTAAACAGACTGTGCGATCAGGGCCAGTAATTTCCAACAGACACTTAATAACTAAGTCTAGAAAGGGGGAGTGGGGGACAATTCTTTCCTTCTGGCAGAAAACTTAATATTTTTATATTCTAAAACTATTTACAGTTCATATGGTTTCCAGACCCCCTCTCCCGAAGCAAGGGCCTCATCCTCCTGCCTGAGTGTCTCAGCGCTCCACATGTGACTCCTCAGGCAGCCAGCCAGGAGAGCATGTGATTTGAAATGAAGCCTTGGATTTATCAGTGTGAAGGGGAGGCCAATCTGAACACACATGCCTGGGAGGGACAAGGACACCAGATGGGGCCAGGGGTGAACACAGACTGTCAACCGGCCAATTCAGAAAGCCTTGCCAGGAGGGCAAGTCTGTGCAGGCCCCGTGGGCCATCTCTGCCTTCCATGCCAGCATCTAGAGCCAGCTAGACCTGGTAGTTTGCCCGCCTGGCGTGGAGCACCACTCTTCCTCCATTCTTTGGAGTCCATTCCGTTCCCCCAGCAATGTTCAGTTCTTGTCTCCTGGGATCTCCCCGGGCTTCCTTATTTTAGTAACTGGTCAATTGCACCTGCGAGTTATCTCAACTGCGAGGATCTGTCCAAGCTTCTTTTGTCTTTAGATCTAGTTTAGAAGTCACTTGCCCGCTTTAAGTGTTCTCTGGATTGTGGTAACAAATCTCCCCCGAATGCGTGGCTTAAAGGAACAGAATGTTATTCTATTAGGAGGGTTCCACAAGAGTGGATTCCCTCGGTGGAATGGGGAGGGGGGGTCTGTTTGCTTTCCCTGCTAGCTTCCAGTGGCCCTTGAGTTCCTTCTTGGGGGGCTAGGTAGCTCGAACCTCCTCCTCCTCTTCCTCCTCCTCCTCCTCTTCCATATTACCCTCTTTTCTCTATCTCAAGACACTTGTGGTTGAGTCTAGGATACACCCCGATCTTATCTCAACATCTAAATTATACCTGCAAAAATAAACAATTTTATTCCAAATAAGATCACACCCGTGAGATCTGGAGGTCTGGGGTAGATAGGCTCACCAGAATGGTAGAGCATAGTACAATCACAATTGTATCTGAAAAGAACATTGCACAGAGGAATAGAGCAGAAAAGCAAAGACAAGGGAGACAGAAAGAACAACGGAATGCATCAAATATAAATTAACATGGATCTGGGAAGCAAGATCAAGAATAACTTCTCTATTTTATTCATAATCTTAATTTTCTAATGTTTTTATCCACAATAGACAAGTCATATGCTAATTTTAAATTCATGGAGAAAATAAACTCATTAAGCATATCTCAGGGAACTGAAGGCAGAATGATCCAATTGTAGAAAGTTTCAGTGAAGAAAATTTTATTCAAATAAGTAGTCCATCAAATACTATCAAAACATCATTTCCATATAAAAAACCTTTGAGCTTAGATGGAAACCAAACTACATTTCTAAAGTTAATATTCTCACATCCCAAGATCTCTGGAGTTCGGGCTTGGCTTTACAAAGGGGATTCTGAACCCTCAATCTATTACTTTTTATAAAGGAGAAAACAATCTGAATTTTGAGGTTACAGTAGGGCCTGCTGCATGTTTAACTCCCATTGTCGTCTATAATAAGAGAACCAGTTACAACAGCAATGGGGTTCCACTGGAGCCAAGAAAGATTCGAGCCATACCGAGTGGCGAAGGGGAGGCTCACATGATGAGCCCCAGATGCTGAGGAAAGACACCAGACACTGAAGGACAAGGGAGAGTAAAAGGCCAGAGGACAGTTTTGAGGGGGGAAGAACTGGGTTCCCACCTTGTTTGCTGAGGGGGGTGTGGTGTCACCCACCTCTACAAAACCTGGGGTCAATACTGTGTGAGAGGCTCTTTCAAGGAGCATTAACAGCCCTCTGTGTTACATAAACCTTCAAAGAAAATAGGACTGCTACTAAAAACTCCATGTGCAGACTTTTGAAGGTGTTGCGACACACTGTTATATCAAGATGCACCTCACTTGGGGAAATAGTTGCCCTTTAGAAACTCAACTCTTAAAAATTCTGTCTATGCAGCATAGTCTTTGGCTGTGATGGCAAACTGTTATAATAACAATAACGACTTTGCAGCTTGTGTACAGAAGTCAGCCCTTCGGCAAGCAAATCCTCCTGTACGACTTTGCAGCTTGTGTACAGAAGTCAGCCCTTTGGCAAGAAAATCCTCCTGTCTGCAAAGCTGGCAAACAGAACTGCCCAAGAAATGGCCAAGCCAAGACTTTTGGAAAAGTGCAATTCATTTTTTGAAAGTGAAACTTTTTGAAATATTTTTATTGTGAATTAGCAACATGAGGTAAAGATGAATTTATTTTTGTATTTTCACTGAATCCAAGCAGTACTTCAAACTATCCCCCATTACTTTACTTCTGAATTCGTTGGTAAGTCCATGAAAGAATGTCTCATTGGCATTGCTTTTGAAAACCAGGAAGATTCTTCTCCTCAAGTTCTCCTTTCAAATATGCAAGATCTTTTTACATGCTGCGATCACAATGGTGTGACTATTACATAATCGTATGTGATCGCAATGTCTTTATATAAACCAAAAGTCTCCATTCCAATCAAAGTAAGATGACATAGCTCAGTGTGGGGAGCATCAATTCTACCATGGATCAAGAGTCCCACTCTTCCATTTAGAAGACACTGAGAGACATAGTCAATGTGTACCAGCAGCCAACACCCTAAGCCTAGCTTGGGGTGTTTGGGATTGTCGTTGCAGATTCTCAACTAGAAAGTGCAAGCGCCTATCGGGAAATGTTACAGAAGGGGAGGGTAGAAAGAATGTCGGAGCCAGAGGATGAGGGAAAGTGTAACACTGAGCTGCCTGCTGGAAGGGGAATAGCCATTGCACTCATGAACTCCCTGTGGCAGTCGTTATCTGCACAAGACCGGCATTAGACTGGGTCCCCAAGACGCCATCATAGATAGGGGTGGATGGGTTTACTACTGAATTCTACAAAAATTCCAAGAAAGATTTAATACTAACATTTATCAAACTTTCCTATAGAATAGGGAAGGAACACAACCAAACGTATCCTATGGAGAGTAATTATAACTCTGATGACAAACCCAGACAAAGAAAGAAAACTGCAGACCAATCTCTCTAATGGAAACTGAACACAAGATCGTGTTAAGAAGAGTATTCATCGTAAGCAAGATGATTTCACCCCAAGAATACAAGATGAGTTCAACATAGCAAATCAAAAAATGTAATATAACACTTTAACAGATTTAAGACAATAATAATGTGATCTTCTTCACAGATTCAGTAAAGACATTTGACAAAGTTCAACAACCTTCCTGATAAAAAGCTCTGATGACTGCGGGGTGGTGGTGGTGCATGCCTTTAATCCCAGCACTCAGGAGGCAGAAGCAGCCAGATCTCTGAGTTCAAGGTCGGTCTGGTCTACAAAGCAAGTTCCAGGACAGCCAAGGTTACACAGAGAAACCTTGCCTGGAGGGGGGAGGTGAACAAGCTCTGATAAAACCAGAAGTAGGCAGAAGAGAGCTCAACATAGTAAAGGCTACGTATGGTGAGCCTCTGGCCAGCATTACACCAATTCCTTTAAACCCTGGCACAGGACAAGGGTGCTCATTCTTTCCAGTCTTATTCAACACTGGCGTACTGTAGTAAAGAAAGAAAAATATAAAGGAAGTAAAAGCTGAAAAAGAAGAAATTAAATTACCCCTTCTACAGACAATACAATTCTATACTTAAGAGAACCCAATGAACTCCATCAAAGAGCTCTTGAAGCAGATAGTTTCAGAAAAGAAGCAGGAACGAAGTCAATATGCAATAATCAATAGTTTTTATATGCACCAACAACAGACTTCCTGAAAAAGATATCAGGAAAAATATCCATTCACCATAACTCAAAAGTATACAGCGATAGAGCTAAGCAAGAAGAAGGCACTAGACAATGGAAAGACTTCCATGTTCCTGAATTTTCAAAATTCATACTGGGGAAATGACTATCCTGCCAAAAAGAATCTACTACTCCACCAATGTCCCAGTGACATTCTTCAGAGACCTATTTTTAAAAATCGAAATCTCATATGGAAACACAAAGATCACACTTAGCCAAAGCACTTCTAAGCAGAGAGAACACACCCAGAGGCATTCCATTACTTGACCTCAGTCTATCCTACAGATCCATAGTGATAAAGACAGTATGGCATTGGCAGAATAAATATATCTGTGTAAACTAATGGGACATAATAAAAGACCCAGATAATCCATGCAGCTATGCTTACTTCATTTTTGACAAAGGAATAAAAAACATTCACAGGGGGAAAAAAAAGGACAGCCTTTCAATAATGTCAAAACTGGATATCTACCTGAAGAAGAAGGCAAAGAGATCCGTATGCTTCACCATGCACAAAAATGAGAGTTTCAAATTGGATCAACGAACCGTGACAATAGGGTACATATGCACAATGGAATTTCATTTAGCCCAGAAGAAAAATAGAAAATTACTATTGCAGGAAAAAGGTTGGTAATGGAAAGCATTTTCTTTGGGGTTTTTTTATTTATTTATTTTATTCTTAAATAACAAAGCTAAAAATACTGAAACCACTAAAGCAAAGCACAGAGGAAACATTTAGAAACACAGATATAAGCAACAAATTTCTGAATAGAACACTGATAGCATAGGAAACTGACAAATAGGAATACATGAAATTAAAAAGCTCCTGTAAAACAGAAGTAACTGCCAACAGAACAACCAGAAAGCCTACAGAATGGGGGGAAATCCTTGTGGCCTGTACCTCGGAAAGGGGTTAATATCAAGAATATACAAATAATGACATAGATTAAATGCCAAAAATCCTGCCAGTCAATAAATAGGCCACTGATCTGAAGAAATCCTTTTTAAAAGAAGAGTGTAGTGCAGAGCAGTGGTGGCACACGCCTTTAATCCCAGCACTTGGGAGGCAGAGGCAGGCGGATTTCTAAGTTCAAGGCCAGCCTCGTCTATAGAGTGAGTTCCAGGACAGCCAGGGCTACACAGAGAAACCCTGTCTCAAAAAAAAAAAAATTAATTAATTAATTAAAAATAAATAAAAGAAGAGTGTAAACAGCCGAGAAATACTTTTAAAAGTGTATCATATCTCAGGCCATCAGAATAAAGCAAAATTAAACTACCTTGAGATTCCATCTCACCCTACTCAGAATGCCATCATCGAGAAAATAAGTGACAACAGATGCTAATGAGGGTGTGGGTTTTGAGAACTCTCACTCACTGTAGATAGGAGTGTGAACTAGTACAATCACGGTGGAAAACATGTTGTGGCTTTGCAGAAGACTGAAAAGAGAGCTTCCATAGGACCCTGATGCCACACTTAGGCATATACCCAAGGTCTCTGTGTGCTCCCGCAGAGATATCTGCAGAGACGTGTTTATTACTGCTATTTTCACAGTAGCTAAGAAATGGAATCACTCTATATGTCCATCAACAGGTCAATGAACCATGACAACGGGGCACTGTGGTGCTTTGAATATGCCGGGCCCATGAGAAGTGGCACTATCAAGAGTGTGGCCTTGTTGAAAGAGGTGTGGCCTTGTTGGAACAGGTGTGGTCTTGAAGGAGGTGTGTCACTGGGTAGGCAGGCTTTGAGGGAGTGCTCAAGCTCTGCCCATTGCTGATGAGAACCTCCTTCTGGCTGGCTGCTGCAGACAGTCTCCTCCTAGCTACCTTCAGATCAAGATATAGAAGTCTCAGCTCCTCCAGCACCACGTCTGCCTGCATGCTGCCATGCCTCCCACCATGATGAGATAATGGACTGAACCTCTGAACCTGTAAGCCAGCCCCAATTAAATGTCGTTCTTTATAGGAGTTGCCTTGGTCATGGTGTCTCTTCACAACAACTATGGCCCTAACTATGACATGTACATGGAATTACACATGGAATTTCATTCAGCCTAGAAGAAAAATAAAATTATGTAATTTGCAGGCAAATGGTTGGATATGGAAACCATTTTCTTTGGATTTTTTAAATATTCATTCTATCCTGTGTGTCAGAGTGTTTTGCTTACATGTATGTCTATACACATATGTGTGTATCTGGTACATGCAGAAGGCACTAGATCCCTTAGAATTAACTGGGAATTGAACCTTAGGTTCTCTGCAATAACTTAACCACTGAGCCATTTCTCCAGCCCTGAAAATATTCTTTTTTAATAATTATTTTATTATTCTTAATTATGTGTGTGCATATGAATGCATGTGTCCTCAGAGGTTAGAGGCATTTGATCCCCTTAGAGCTAAAGTTACAGGCAGTTGTGAGTTCTGGGAACTCATTTGCAAGAACAAATGCTCTTAACCCCTGAGCCACCTCTCTGGCTCAACAGCTAAGACAAATCTTATATTCTCCCTCATATGTGGGTCCTAGCCTCTAATTTAAATATGTGTGTCCAGATGGGAGTAAACCAGGTAGAGCCCACGAAATGAGAAAAGAGCCCGTGAGGCTGAAAACACAGAGAATCTTTAAAAGAGGATGCTGGGGAGAGCAGTAGAACATTCAGAACAGGAGGATGCTGGGGGTGAGAGAGTACAGTGGGAAGGGGGCAGAGAATCACACGAACGCAACATGTCTGAAAAATACAGAAGCCTGTTACTGCATAAACTAGTTCAGGAAATTCATTAGAAATGTAAAAGGTATGGAAAGTGGTCCACACAAAAACATAAGTAAGATAAAAAGAAACATTGGAAGAAAGCTTGAAGTTTTCCTTCCCAATTCTCTCGTGTTTTCCCTGTTGCTTGGGTATACATATTCATGTCTGAAGTCACTGCTGACGTTAGTACTGCTTCCATGGATGGTATTTATCAATGCAGGACATTAAATACAAGGGAAATTCATGTTACTGTGGATAATGGGTTCTGAATTCAACTATGGGAGGCATATAAAAGCCTATTGTCACTACTTACTTGGTACTACAATGTCAAAGACTTGTCTGTGTTCCGCAAAAGAAACTCCCAAAGAATTTGCTAAGTGTGAAAAAGACCCATAAAATGATGATCAAACTATACTTCAATTTCCAATAAGTTAAAAGACAGAAATATCCATTTAATTAGAATAGAAAGCCACCAATCATTTAAAAAGCCCAAAGAGGTCTAGAAAGATGGCTCAGAGGTTAAGAGCACTGGCTGCTCTTCCAGAGGTCCTGAGTTCAATTCCCAGCAACCACATGGTGGCTCACGACCATCTATAATGGGATCCGGTGCCCTCTTCTGTCCTGGAGGCATATATACAGGCAGAACACTGCATGTATAATAAATCGAAGGAAGGAAGGAAGGAAGGAAGGAAGGAAGGAAGGAAGGAAGGAAGGAAGGGAGGGAGGGAGGAAAGAAGGAAGGGAGGGAAGAAGGAAAGGAGAGAAGGAGGGAGGGAGGGAGGAAGGAACGAAGGAAGCCGGAAAGATTTCTTACTTGCTATTAATGAGCACCTCAGACTGCCGGTTATTCACTTGATTATCACTCTTGTGACGGAACTGAAAAAACAAAGTTTAGGAGAGACCGTCTTAAGTCACATTTCGCTGATCCCTCTCTGATGAGCATGGCTTGCACTTACTTAGAGCAGAGTTTCATGCACAGCCAATCAGCGCTCACCTTCCTACATCTCATCCAGGTACACACATCACCACCAGAAACTTCTCTCTGTGTGTGCACTCATATGCACACATATGCTGCACTCTAGACCCGCAACTCTAATCCTTACACAATTCTAGTTGCTTCTAAGAACGGAGCACACCATTTGCTCATGGTCCAGAGAAAACCTACTCCAGTTTTGAGAGCTTCCACCAGGAAATGGAGGTTCTAATCCCTCACAGGTGTACTCCGCACTTGCTATAGCAGATTAGTCTGCTCTATGGTTTTCTTAAAAGCTGAGGAATTGCTTTTCACAGCATATATTTTATTCTTCAGACATCCTAATTGTTAACAGTGATGTTATGCAATACCACCCACTTAAAACAGAAATCAGAATGAAATACTAATCACATTTGGCTTATGTTTTATGACCAAGTGATCAGACTTCATACTCTATGCTCCAGCAAAGTAAGCATCTTATATCTCCAGGGAAAATCCAAATATTAAAAGCTTTCCTTTAGGTTCTGAAACTAGAATCCATTAAGATAACAGTTTCTATATGAACTGTCAAAGTCCAATATAAAGAGTTCAAATTAGAGACACATGTATCAGAGAGACAATAAGCTAACCCAGGGACATAGGTATCTCAGCATGTTAGTGGATACCCTCAAATGAACGGGGGTGATTTCAGAGGCATGAAAATTTAGTTCATAGAAATAATCATAAGAATAAGCGATTTCCCTTTTGTATTTCAAAATATGTGTGTATACCTAGATATATACATTCATGCCTGCATACATACATACACACATACATATACACAAACATACATATACGCACATCATACTTGTGTCAGACTTTCTCTTTTTCAACCTTGGATGTCATAGTATCAATGAATACCTTGAAAATCAGTAAGCACTTCATTAGGGGACAGACACATACCACATTAAGCAAGTGCATTATACACTGGCGTGAGGCCAATTTTAGATGACTCATATCAAATTGTAGATTTATTTAAAATTATACATACAACAACTGTGAAGGAACCTCGCATAAATTAATTACAAGACTTCCTCTCCACCTCACACTTTGCTACTCTTAGACCCACCAGCTAGGTCTCTGTTTCTGAAAAGATAGAAATACAATTAAAATGGAAACACCAAGCATTCTCAGGCATGAATACTCACATAGTCGTCGGTGGCATCCTTGACAGCTGTCATCGAGATCACCAGGACCAGTGGCACAATGGTGGTGAACCATGTCAGAGAAGAGATTTCTGGAATGAGCTGAAGCAACATTTTCAGTCGTTTAAGACTTTTAAATTAGAAATACATCATCTTCCAAACTTTGTCAATCAATTGGATAAGACTTGCAGAAATAAATGGGATTATGCTCAGCTAGTTGTACAGAAGTAAACTAGCTAAGAGGATTCCATTGTGCCCATTCAATTGCAAAACATTGAGAAATACCTTTATGACAACTTTCGGACTGATTAAAATAAAATAAAAGCTTAAAAGCGGACCCTTTGAGCTCTTTCTCAGACACACGTTTTTTCAGCTGTGGTCCTTACATTGTCACTGGTCCCTCGGCTTCTCATCTCAGTCTTTAGGAAGTTCCCAACCCCTCCTCACAACACTTGCCAGAAAGCCTTTGAACATCTACCTTAGAAAGGGGCTAGCCAGGTATTTGCATCTTAAATCATTGGATGCTCTGAAAATTTGAGTTACTTCCTATGCTAGAACGATTTGTACAAACACGTGGGCTATGTATCCACACCCATAATGCTTCCCCTACCGTGCACAGAATGCATTGTGAATGAGTCAGAACAACCTGAGAGCTGATATCACGTCCTTATTTTCCTATCCTAGTTTTACACTGAAGCATCTAAGGCATTGAAAAGCCTAGCAAGCACAAGCACTGCTAAAATGTGTACCTGGGTCTCTGACTCCCACACTATCCCTGTGTGCCTCTACCTCTAGTGCTACTACCTAAGACCGATGGGGTAACAAGCTCATGACCCTATTCGACAAATGTGATTTGTTTTGTTTTTTAATCTAATCAGATTCACTGGGAATCTGCTTCAGGGCTGTCAGCCAGGGAGCAGTCCGGTAAAGACTGTCATGGGGTAGAGATCAAGCCCCACAAATAATTCAAAACTAAATCAATTTTATATAATAGATTCTGTGCAATTTCTTAAACCTCAAAAAAAAAAAGTGAGTGTTAATTAATATGCATAAGTGCCAGCATTCTGCAACACTCTTGGTGACTATAGGTCAAATAAGCAACCAGAAGGTATTCGGTCAAGGCTTCCTGACACAAAGGACTGATCAATGCCTAAGGATATAGAAAGCTAATTACCCTGACTTGACCATTACATACTGTGGGCATAATCTGAATTCTCACACTATATCTCATAAATATGTATATTATTACATGTTAATTCAAATAAAAATAACTTAAAAGACAAAATAAGAAAACAAAGCAAAAGGTTTCTGGAGATGCAGCAGAAACCCTGAATGAGTAGCAGAACATCCCACTATTGCTCCCCAATTGCTAATCCATTGCTTTACACATCATCTCCCCTTCACAGCTCCCAGACACTCATCAATAAATGATATTAAACAGAGCCATCTCAACTGTCTCTTCCAAATATAAAATTGCATGAACAGAAGCCTGAGGCTATAAGTAAGCATGCCATTAGAAAAATAAATTCCAAATTCCGGAATGCTGTGAAAGACCTCATCAAGAAGCCAAAAGCAATTTTATGACACTGGGAGGAGAGACCCTGGGCTACATTTCCTTTCATGAATAGCAATTTGTTCATTCATTAGGTGCTTTGGTTGGTTGGTTTCATCTGGTCTGATCTGATCTGGTTTGATCTGGTTTGATCTGGTTTGATCTGGTTTGGGTTTTTTTTGCACAAGAAATATCCAGTTATCCTTAACTTTATCTTCTTTTTTCTTAGGGATATTTCAAACCCTCTTATTTCAGTTCCTTTAGTTTTATTGCACTGAATTCATCCTGGCCAGGGTCTTGACACCTGCTCAAGTCAGTAATATATGTTCTCTCTCTCTCTCGTTCTCTCTCTCTCTCTCTCTCTCTCTTTCCTTTCTTCATAGGAGTTAGAGAACTTGAAAGGTAAGTTGCGAAGCTGGCTGGACTTCCAGAGAGGTAGGACCTGACAATGCGGAAGAAAACAGAAAGAAAAGCCAAATCCTACTGCAGTGATTACTGTCTGCGAATTCAGTCACACCTTGGAATACATTCATCTTCTGCTGAAGCTGATATAGATCTCTGACACTTACAATCCAAATATTAACACATACAGTATTCAACTCAAGATCGCACATACATCGTCATCTAGAGCTCACATGGCAGATGTTCATAGCTCCTACACACAGCACACAACCTAACCTGGATCCACCAATTTGTCTAACGACATAATGCAAAGCAAGAGTGAAATAAGTCACTGGCTGGTATGAACTATTGAGGTGGGTTTGAATCTTTTTTCCCAAAACACTTATGAAAGTTAAAATTTCATTTAAGTCTAATTTAAGTTAAATAGAGGAAGGGTACTGACTGTTAATAAACCCCTCAAATGATAAAAAAAAGTTACACTACAATGAAATCATATATCAGACATCATTTTTTATATAAATGCACACAGTGTATCACTGTTCTTAGATTAAAGGGAAATTTGACAGAGTCAGTTCCACAATGTTGCAGCTCCACCCTGACAACGTGGGTGAATGATAAGAAAAGGACAAAGGCCATGAGAAGCAATTATTAGACTTCTATATAATTCAAACAAAATTCAGACTCTTATCTAATTTGAATAAAGGCACATATCAAAATGACTTATGTGTCTAAGTCAATAAATGTACTGGTTTTGTTTTACCTGTTCTTAGCCCTGCCTTGTTTTTAAGATAAAAAATTAGTAATAAGAATAAAAATGTAATAAGAATAGTTGTATATAATCTCAAACAATTTAACTAAGTAAATTAATGTATGTTCTAGAGTTATGTAAATACTTTCAACAAATAGAAAATGAAGAAACACAGTGTAAAGATTACCTGTAGTATCAGAAGGAAAAGGAAATAGGCATTTGCCACTCTTTGGAACTGCTCAAATAAGTTAATTGGCAAGAATGTGAGAATGTTGTACTTGGACGTGTGGATACGATTGTCCTGAAAAAGAAACAGCATCGTGTTAGCGTTCGTGGCCGCATTGCCCAGTACAACTCTCACGTGTACAAAGCTGAGCACAGCTTATGCAAGAACAAAACAGAGCAGTTAGTTGTCCAGGAAGCTCCATGGCCCAAGACCTTCCCATTTTCCAAGGTAACATTGTCCTGATTCTAGACAGAAGGACTTGTCATATCGCCCACAGAGTCACGGCTTATCACACACAGGTTGGCTTCGGAGATGTTTCTCCTCTTGTGCAGTCTTTGGTAGATATTGCAGGAGTACCCAGTATGTTGTTTAAGGAGCTCATGCTGGAGCACATAGATTTATATTTGGATGATGATCAGTCTGATCTATCTCCCCAAAATATGATCCATTTTGGAAACTGACAAGGGCTTTCTATGTCTAGAGATCTTCTGGGATGGGAAACCCACCGCTTACAATGTAGTCCTTATTTTGGAAGGGAATTACTGGAAACAATCTTTATTACAAAAAAAAGTAAACTTGTGTCACTGTAATCTCTTGCTCTGTGCCAAGGCAAATCCCTTGGATCTCCTAGACCAAGTCTAAGGCTTTTCCTCGTGACATATTCCAATATTTGAAGGCTGTTCGTGGAGCACACCACACCTTCTGTCTGACCCACAATCTCAAACCCCACAGCTTCTCCATTACTTTTTATAGCAATTCCTTCCTGGCCACCCTCTTCAAAATCCATCCCAGGTTCTCTACAACTGTGTTAAGACACAATCCCTACATGCAAATACTAAATACAGGCATGGCTCAAAAACAGGACTTAGCTGTCGCGTGTTCTAAACTCTTCTATTAACTCACCCTAGCATTTCATTAGCATCTTACAAACTGCACCTCACTGTGTTTCCATGTTGAGTTTTAATCACCCGAAATGTCCATTAGGTCATTTGTATAGATGCTACCACTATATTGGTTTTCTTCCCTAAGCATTTACTTTTAATACTAATAAGAAAAATCTTTCATCTGTCCTTAAACTATCATTTTAACTTGTTATTCCTCTTTGTGCCATCAGAAAACTTCAAAGACATGTGATTTATGTATTCTCATAAGGCTAAAGACAAATACATTAAAAAGGACAAGACCATGGGAAAAGAAAATCTTACTGAAATAATAAAGCCTGGTACCCAACCAATGACCTTGCTACGGATTGATGTAAGCTCTCGATTCTATTGTTTCATGAATGCAGGGGCCTGGGGAACAGTTCAGTTAGTAAAGCATTTGCCTTGCAACTCAAAAGTTTGATTTCCACCCTCAGAGCCCATGTACAGAAATGGAGGATGGAGGAAGGTGTCACTTGTAATCACTGGACAGCCAGTCTAGCCTACCTATCAAGTTACAACCTGTGAGAGTCCCTGACTCAAAACCAACTAAGTAAATAAAGGTAGATAGCACACATGTGTACATGTACACACACACTCGATCTACTCTATATTGAATATATTTTATTCATCTCAGTATGAATCTTTAGAAACATAATGAATGTTTTACTTAATCACTTATAAACCCATTTATCTATGTTCCCATGAGGCTTAACTCTTATCTTGCTCCAAAGATAACGTAACAAGATTGAGGTAATAAGACGTGATGAAATACAGAATCAATATAGTAAGCATAGGGGGTGTTTTATCGATCTCTCTCTACCTCCCCCTTCGTAGAATTTCTAACCTGCTCTTCCCCTCTCTGTGCTCCTCCCCATTCCTCCAGTGGTCCCTTTTCCTCTCCTGCTTTCTGTGGTGACTCTGGGTTATACTCACCTCTAAAGATGTGGAGCTTAGAAACAGATGAGAAAAAATTTATCCTTCTGGATCGTCGTGACCTCACTCAATATAATATTTTCAAGTTCCATCCTTTTACCAGCAAATATCATGACCCAATTTTCCTTTACACATGAGTAGCATTCATTGTGTATGTATATAAATACCACTACAGATGTTTGAAAAAGCTATGATGAATCATTATTTTATATTTACTTAAATTACATATAATACATACAAGTATATGCATATGTATATCATGTAAATGAAGTTATACCAATTGGAATGATAATGCCTCCCCAAAGATCCATAGCTTATCTAGCAAAATTCCCAGCAACAGGCATGAAAAATCTCCTTTCAAGTTATTGGTCAGGGGAGTCCAAGAGATTTCTGAAACAATATAGATTATTGCTGCTGCCTTGGCTTCATCCCAGAAATTGAAGATAAGTCCCATTGCTGAAGACATCATGTGACACAAGACTTGGAGGAATCGAGTTTGATCTGACCAGAAAACCTCCTTCCTGGAGACTAGCTTTCATGGTACTTGACAGTACTATAAAAGCTGCCAAGGAAGGAAAGCATTCAAATGCCCTACATAAGGTATGATGTCTATAAACCACAATACTGATCAACATAGCAAGATGGCTCTAAAAGTGCCATAGTGGCTCTGATATCTTAGCAGTAACCAAGAGCTGTTTAATTGGACTTAAGGCCCACTAAAGAGGAGGGAATCATGCCTAGTAGTGAGGCCAGTCATCCTTCCAAGTTTGGGTAAATGACATCCTTTGGGCAGAATGAGTAAGAAGGTTGGCAGGTTAGTAATACACCATTCGGGAGCCTTCTGATTAGAAAGCAGCATTGGGAGGAGAGCAAAGGAAGGGGAATTACTGAAGGGTTTTAAGTGGAGAAGTTACTTGACAAGATTTTAAAAGATCACTGGGTGAGGAAGAAATTTAAGCTGACACAAAAATGCCCCTAAGAAGAATTCTTTGAGAGCTTCAAGTTGTCCAGCTAGAGATGGTGAGAGGTTTGAGCAAGTTGGTGGTATTGAGAATAACAGTGAACAATAGAGGTGGTGGTGACAGCTAATATTTACCAAGTACTTGCCTTGGGTTCTAAGAACTTGACCTTTGGTAACTTGTTCTGTGTTTGGAACATTCTTGTGAAATGGGTACTATTGTTTTCCATTCCATTACAGGAAAAGCTAAGGTTCAGAGAGAGTATTTTACACAAGGTTCCACAGCTTCAGAACAGTAATGCCACATGGGGACTCTGCATGTGGAGCCCCCACCCTCTTCACCTCTGTGCTGCCGCTGCTGCTGCTGCTGCTGCTGCTGCTGCTGCTGCTGCTGCTGCTGCTGCGGTCCAGTGCAAGCAGGTGCCCCTCGCTCTACAGAGTAGCCAGCCCTCATTTGCCTCACTCTCCATCCCCAGCCTTCTTCTCCCTTCTTACATCTCCCTCCTTCCTTACCTCAGTTACAGTCCTGGTTGCTGTTGGCTTGGTGTGCAATTACAACTTCCTCAGACCCCCTTGCAGTTCCCTTTGAGAGCAATCCCACTGCCCCTGTCGAGTAGCAATGTGGATAGAGTAGATAACTAAACCATCTTCTCAGCTTTCCAAACAGGAGCTCAGTGGCCAGGAGCCTTTATATGTTCACTATTGACTCCTCCAGCAGAAGTAGAAAGTGAAAGTAGAAAGCTCTTCAGAGACAGGTCACCAAATAAAATGCCAGTAACCTGGCATTTGCTGTGACAGTGACATTTTCACGTGCCACATAACTATATTGCTGAACATAACAGAGACCAAAAAAAAAAAAAAAAAAAAACACCAAACACTGATAAATTGACACCAAAGCCTTTAGGGACCTTCCTTGGGGGTTCCCTGAAAACATCTCCCACATATTTAGAGGATTACCATGGAGATGAGGCCTCAAATTACAAGTATTTTGCTAAGTCAATATATTCATACAAGCATGGGATTTCATGAGCGATTCTTGAAATAACCCGAATCCGAAGGGGATTCCTGAAAACAATGCACTCTGACACAACAAGAAAAATGCTAGTCTATGACTTCACCCAGCAAGTGTATATTTCTTGTTCCTGCTACTCTTCTAACCTAAGTCTGCTCCTGATCACTGCTCATGATGGACCAGGACTATCTCAAACACTTTCTGTGCAGTACGAAAGGGGGAAGAGAAGGCCTTGGATGGCTACACCCATACATTAAGGCCTCAGCCCAAATTGCACAGAACAACAGCAGGGCCAACTCAGTCAGAAGCGAAAACTAATGTGTGACATCTCAGCATGTGTGTGTGTGTGTTGTTTGTATATACATATATTTATACATCATATACATATATACATATGTTATATATGCATGTGTGCATATATGTATACTACATATGCATCACATGCATTATACCCATCATATGTACATGCATACACACACACACATAAATATACATATATATATATGTGCTTTTTATGCTCCAAATCCAATCCTTGTAAGCAGCAGATGCATTGACTATTTTCTCAGTTACCTCCAACACATGCTTCATCCTGTTCCACTCCCATCTACAACTTCAGGGTCAGGCTCAGATTCACTTAAACCAACCACACAACCCATCTTCCTATTTCTGAGATGAAAAAATGACACATGACCTATGTTAAATCTGAAATCTGAAGAGACTTTCTCTTGTCTATTGCATACCAACCTGGAAGAAAGTAGCCCCAGGTGTCACTCTTTGAATCTCGAGGCTAAGAATAAACTAAACACTTAAGATGCAGTGCTAGAGTGTGTATAAAAAAATTAAAAAATAAACTGGACATGAGTGTGGAGGCCCATGCACACATTCTCAGCAGTGAGTGTAGTGGGACACGCCCACATTCTCACCAGGGTATGGCAGGACACGCCCACGTTCTCAGCCCAGCTCAGGTGATGGAGGCAAGAAGGAGGAAAGTTCCAGGTCAGTCTGGGATACATAATGAGTTTGAAGCCTTGTATTGAGACCCTGACAGATAACAAATAAAATCTAAAAAGAGAGAGAACAACTAGAGCAGGCCTTCCCTGAGGCTCCACTGTCTCCTGCCTGCTTTTCAACTATGCCTTGTTCACATCTGCCATGGTCTAAGTTAGTTTGAGGGGCTTTTTTCCTCCGACCAAACACCAGGCACAAGCATTACTACATTCGAGGTGCGTTCGTGTTCTGCGTGATGTGTGGCTTTATCTCTACTCATGCCTAACACACTGCAACAAGAATGTAACCCTTCATGGACTCAGGGGTTGTCTGGAAACACTGTGTGTTTCTGTGAATACCACAATCCAAACCCCAGGAGCTTTTGTAAGAGTCCCATGATTTCAACATTATCAAGATCTCTTTCCTGGTCTGATGAGACACTTTAATGTCATGACAACTGTACAAATGTCTACCTTTTCTTGCTACAGGAAAACTCGTGTGTCGTGTTGCTATGACACACTCTAGATTCCAGAGAAATAAACAACCCTGCTAAAGGAAAGAGAATCTCTAAACCGTAGAATTCAAACCAAAGAGCTGTGCCCACAGACTGCTTTGCAGAAAGGAGGAAGTGGCCAGAAGACAATTGTACCACTCAGGAAATATGTGAAACACCCACATTTATGCAAGGCTTCTCCAAAGAATGCATGGTGGGGCACATGGCAGCAGTCATGTCTGGTGGCACCTGCGTCTCTGATACCAAGCTCCTCCATAGTAGTCAAATGTTGCCTAGTGCCATTCCTCAGGACTCAGAATGGGAAGACAGAGAGATGATAACACACCGACAGATGCTGCAGAAGGCTCTGTATAGAGAGGTGGTATAGATGGCAGCTACCAGCAACATCACAGCATTCTCCTCAGCCAGGGTCCAGGCTGCATGCAAAACATATTTTTGTGGGGAGAAGCAGCAGAGGGAACCTTAACAGTTACCCTAACAGTCGCTCGTTCCCTCAGCTCATGTTTGCAAAGGGCCTCCTATGTGCTGGGCACCATGTCAACAAGCCAGGACTACAAATCTGGACAGATAGAAATCTACACACTGAGTAAGTCTACATTCTATCTGTGGGGGAGAAAGGCAGGAATAAACAGAAAAGAAACTTGTAAACTGGTGACTTTATCTAAGAAAGTGACCCCTGCTGTGCAAACCTAGCCAGCCTGGGAAGCTTCTCCTTTAGAAGCCTTCTCCCCTGACTCTCCTAGTTAACATAACCTCAAGATGACCCTGATGGGGAAATAAGAAGACCTGAGGTTGGGAGGATGAGGAGGACTAGATCTGGGAGGAGCTAGGGGTGGGAGGTGAATATGGCCAAAGTACATTGGAGGAAATTCTCAAAGAATTAATAAAAATATATTATTTTGAAAGACTACCCTGATGAGACTGTGGAAATACCCGATGCTAGTGATGCCCATACCCCCCCCCCAGGTACCCAAAAGAATCCCTTGTGTTAACAAAAAAGAAAAAAGAAAAATTTTAGGTATATTTTAACTAAAAGCTTAAAGCTGAGATAACTAATGTTTAATGTAGATTTTCTTTACTATAGATGTATGTTTACTGTAGATTTGTATCTATGTTAGGGATAATATATACATACAAGTATTTTTACATGTATACACATATGTGCATATATGTAGGAGTATGTGACACACACATATACTTATATGTGTGTGTGTTCATACACACATATTATATCTACAGCAAAAAATTCCTGTTGTACGTGTGTGGGTGTACCCAGAGTTTTGGTTTCTTTTCACAAATGGGGACTGTGCTCACTTTGAAGATGGCTGACCAATCTCTGTTATGATCAAAGACAAAGAGCAGAGGAAGGATGGAAGAGCATGTGGCCGGCTCTCGGGGTGACAGTTTCACCACAGATGAGAAGTGTTGCTGCCTTCCATGTACTGAGCACAGTCCACAGTATGCAAAACCTCCAGGAAACCATGAGTGTCTCCACATCGTTTTACAAATGAGGAAACTGAAACCAAGGGTGAGAAAAGTTTTGCGGGTTGAAGCCAAAGGTAGCATTTCTTGGAGTCCTATGTTAAAACGCTGTGTTTGTGCAGGTGAATCAGAAACATGTAACCCCCAGACTGCCTCGTGGGAAAAGAATCCTCTGATCCTTGCAGTGCAGAGAAAGGTTCTTATTAATTCAATCAGCCTGAGCAGTCACTTGCAGCCTGAATCCAAGTGTCACCGCGCTGCTTGGGAGCTCATTTCCCATCTAAGCTTGGGGTGGTGATGAGGTGGCCAGAATCCAAAGCTGCCAGGCAGCCATGACAACCACCTTCTCTTTTCCACCCTCAAGCACCAGTTTAGTGTTTCTGAAAGCCTGTTCTAGAACTAGCAATGTCCTATGAATAATGATTTATCTACAAAGGACTAATTTGGACAATTACCAGGGGAACAGATTACATTCTCCTCTGAGGTTAATTTAATCACACTACCTCTTTGTTTGTTTGTCTGTCCCGGATGCTTAGGCACTTAAAACATTTTAGATAGTTCCAAACCTAATGTTAACTTCCCTTTTGTGACATCTGAAAAAGGACTTCAAATTCCCACTAAGTTATGAAGTAGCGGGGTTCAAAAGAGAAGAGAGCGTAAAGTAAGACTGGACTCCAGGGACTCTTTCTGGGAGCTCTGCTACTGATCTGTTGACTCTGGCTTCTGTTTTGCCAGGGTGTGTCTGTACCTCCTGCTTACACATCCAGCCTCTGCTAGGGACAAGGCCCTGACTTTGGCCACAGCCCATCTCAGAGCTTCAGAGCCTTCTGGGAGCAGAGTAGGCATTGCATTGGGTCGATGTTAAGCTACTTCAGACAGGCTCATTTTCCTAACTACAGAGAGCTTTGGGAGCTTGAAGTCCATACAAACTTGTTATTTTATTAGATCTAAATAGATCATGCACACACTGCTGTGCAGTCTGGGAACTGGGCCAAACTTTGGGATCTCAATGTTTATGACAATAACAAAGGCACCGTGGAAGAGTCGGGTTAACAAGGAAGGGCACACAAAGTATTAATCCTTCCTAGGCCTCTTACATCAGGCTTCTACATAAATAATAGAGCCTCAAGCGATACCCTCAAAGGTTGCACCTGGGGATTAGAAGGAAGCCCCCAGAACTCTGTGGCTCCACTCCAGTTCTCCCTGCTCCTGTAACACCCCAGTCTTTCTGGTCCACAGCCCCTTCACAGGCAGGATTAGGCAATATCATAATTCCAGGCAAGTTCACAATACCTGCCTTTGTATCTTTGTTGGGTGTATTTTGCCTGGGAAGGAGGGAATAAACAGAGAACAGAAAAGTATCTAGGTTGGTGAGGAAAGGGAGCCGAAGGACTTTAAAGTGTTTGTATCATTAAAATAATAACAATTTATAAATAAAATGTCATTCTTCAACAATTTGTGTTCACCGCATGCACAGGTTTAATGAATTTTCACCAAATTTTGAAGTTAGATGAGACACTGCCCTAACCTTGCTTCAGGACTAACAATGAGACTCCCTAATGACATGCATGAAAAGGCAGAAGCTAACACAGAGATTCAATAAGAGACACAGTGGGAACCCGGTGTGAGTCCTGAGCAGCCTGTGTCTTCTTGGAGTCTGTGTGGAGGATGGTCTGATCAGCTGCTGTAAGACACTGAACCCAAGTCCACATGCCAGGCTCCACAGCAAAGAACCATGGGAACTGATTCATTTATTTAATAGGTGACTATTCAAGCCAGGCATGGTGGCACCTGCCTTTAATCCCAGGCAGATCTCTGTGAGTTCAAGGCCAACCTGATCTACAGAGCTAGTTCCAATAAATACAAGCAGGGCTACACAGAGAAACCATCAGGAAGAAGGAAGGAAGGAAGGAAGGAAGGAAGGAAGGAAGGAAGGTAGCCATTCAGCCAAGCATCACTGGGAGCCCAGCTAAGACAACAACCAGTGCACAGACTGCTTTAGGAGCAAAGCAACCCGATCCGGCCCAATGCCCCCTGAGTGACTGAACAAACAGAGGATACTGGCTACAGTTACCAAACCTTCCCCACCTCCTCTTACCTCCTTCATGTCACCGCCTCTGAGGTACTCTCCTTCTCTGTCTTTTGCCCAACTTACTGTAACTATGGTAAGAATTCAAAATCAAAGTTCATCCAGACACACACATGCAGCACATACACATACACAATACTGACATCACAGACACACCACACACACACACACACACACACACACACACACACACACACACGAGGAAGTATCCAGCAAGGTTGCTGCAGTGTTTAAAACCAACGCTGGAGGGGCTGGAGAGATGGCTCAGTGGATAAGGGCACTTGCTCTTGCAGAGGATCTGGGTTTGATTCCCAGCACCCACATGGCAGCTCATAACCTACTCTACCTATAGCTTCAGCAGTTCTGACCCCTCCTGGCCTCGTCAGGCACAGGCGCATGTGATGCACAGATATACATACAGATGAAATACTCATTACATGTAAAATTAATAAATAACAAATCTAGAGGCATTGTGTGAACACAGTAGCTTGTGCTCTGTGCCACTCCCAGTAAAAATCACCAGTGGCCCTGCAAACTAGACAGTGCATTTTAGGGGGTGAGGAGGTGAAACATGGAGGTCTCTGGGCTCAGCTTTGCCTTTTATTAAAAGTTTTCTCATACTGGAGTGGTGGCCCATGCAAGCACTCTGCCTCTAAGCTATATGCCCAGTCTTAACTCTAATCCTATGTCTCATTCTCCTGAGTTGCTGGGATTATAAAACCTATACACCCAGGCCAACTTAATAAATGTTTATTTTCTAAAAACTTTATTTGAAATGATGAAAATACAATAATATACAAATGTCAGGATGTTGCCAAAGTCAGTAAATTATAGAAATTAAAATTTGTAAGTAAACAAGATGAAATTATTCATGGGCAAAGAATGATCTGTAAGGAGCTCTCTAGTGCTGAAAAGGGAAACATGTATGTCTAAAAATATTGTTAATCCAAACTTAGATCAGGGATTCCTGTTTATGCATATGTGTGTTGTATGCATATGTGCATGTCTGTCCATGTGTATATAGGTGCATGTGTGTGAACAAACATGCATGCATGTGTGTCCATGATATAGAGGCTGTAGGTCGATATTGGATGTCATCCTCCATTGCTCCCCAACTTATATATTGAGGCAAGGTCTCTCACTTGAACCCAGAGATCATCAGTCCAGCTTGTTTACCCAGCCACCTGCTCCATGGACACTCTAACTCCCAAATCCTGGGATAACAAGCAAGCAACTGTGTGTGCCCAGCATTTTTGTGAGTGCTAAGGATCTGAACTCCAGTGCTCTATGTATGTGGCAAGTACTTTATGCACTAATCCATCTCCCCAGTCCTAGACCAGTGATTCCTAACCCTGATTGGCCATTAGAATCCTAGCACTTTTAAAAATGCCTAGATTTCACCCACAGAGCTGCTGATTCAACTGGTCCATTAGTGTAGATATCGATGGAGACGCACAAGTCATGCTCAGTAAACCTGCATACAATACAATAGTAAAGGAGACTTAATGACAGAGTGGCAATCCCTGTCACTATCAGTAGAAGTGGGAGTCACTGTCAACCATCTCCAGTCTCTCCCATTCATTAATAAATCCACTGCAATAATGCTTCCTCTTCCATATCAAGCTAGTCAAAGGGATCTAGTATATTGTGCTTATACTCTGGAACATTCTATCATATGCAGTAATAGAAAAACCATAAGCTCTTTGTAAAGAAATGGAATTCAGGTGATTCTTCTGGGACTCGGGTTTGAGTATTCATTCACAGGTATCAGAGGATTGTCATATGAACTGGGAAAAATATTTGTTCTGCTTTGGCCTCCAAAGAAAAGGCAAAATGGATATCTGAAAGTATCAAGAAGAGAGGATGATAAAGCAAAGGAATATCAATTTGCTTCAGTTAATAGAGTAATGAAACTATCCTGCCGGGTGTGATGGCATACACCTATAATCAGAGACAGGAGTACTGCTGAAAGTTCAAGACCAGCCTAGTTTACATAGTGAGTTCTAGGCCAACCTAATCTACATAGTGAGTTCTGGGGTAGCCTGGTCTACATACTCAGTTCTAGGCCAGCCAAGGTTCCCTAGTGAGACCTCATCTCAAAAGAACATACAATATTGTTTCCAGGGAAATGAATACAACTGGAGATTGTCACATTACATGAATTAAGACAGACTCAGACAAATATTGTATGCTATATTTTCTCTCATCTGTGATTCCTACATTTTATGTAGACATAGAAAATCGTTTTTACATATGTCATGAAAGTGGAAGTAACACTGTTGGGAAAGGAAGTAGGCTAACATGAGAAGTCATGAGAGAGGGAAAGGTAGGAAGCCTGGCAGGAAACACAGTCAACATGCTATGTACTTGTGTGAAAACATCCTTATACAGCCTGGTAGCTCATACAGTGAATACACATCAATTAAGCGCATTACCCAAACAGCAAAGTGTTTAGGGGGTTAGTGACTCCTCTTCCTCTAGAAGGTTATAAACACAACTAGAATTAGAATTAGAATTCTGTACAATAGTTATCTGGGGATGGTTAAAGAATTAATTCCACACTAAGCTTCAGTGAGCAAGAGCTAACCTGGAAGTACTAGAGAAGCCTGCCAGACTTTTCCTGTCTCTTATATGAAACAATCTTCTGGGTCTGGGGAGATGGCTCAGCCGTTACGATGGCGTGCTGTTCTCACAGAGGACCTGAGCTCTGTTCCCAGGACCTGGCAGGGCAGCTCACAATCTCTCTAACTCCAGCCAGAGTGATCCAATAACTTTTTCTGGCCTCTGCAGGCACTTGCACCCATGGGAACATGCCCACACACAAATACACATAACCAAAAACAAAAATATGTCTTCAAAACAATCCTCTGTCCCTCTACTTTCTGACAATTGACATGGAATGACGTCACCTTCCTACAACTCTCCATGCCACCTGGACAGCTACAGCTGGACTCATAAGTTCACAACCAGGAAGGGATATGTAAAACCAGAGCCACTGGAAACACCTGACCTAGAGTGCCAGCAGCTACAGATTCAAATCACCAATCTAGACATTTGCTATACTGAGCTTAATTCCTCAAAGAACTTCCCACCCATCAAGCCAGAACATTTTTGGGATGCTTCACACTTACCCTTTCAACTACTGGGTCATTAACAGTAATATCACACAAAGACACATAAACACACAAACAGATCCAAACCAGCTCATTTGTGAAGTATTAAAACTGAACTTTAATTCCTAAATAGCTTATTTTGTCTATGAAAATAGATTATTCTGGGGGGGGGGTGGAAGGCTGACTCATAACTATATGCTCAGTACTAGAAAGCTAAGACAAGAGAATTGCTGTGAGTTTCAGACCAACCTAGTCTGCAATAGTGAGTTCCAGGCCAACCTGAGCTACAGAGTAAGATCTTGTCTCAAAAAACAAAAACAACAATGGCAACTTTTTAAAAGTATATTTTTAGTGGTTCTCCCCACAAAACAGTATGTGTAATAAACAAGGCATATGTTAATTAACTTGATTTAACCATTCTACCACTTAAACATATTTCAAACTATTTTATCATACATATTTGCAAAGAAGAAACACAGTCACATGAACAATACAACAAAATCTGAGCATTGGTTTCCTAACAGTGGACATGAATTACAAATAACTTGATTGATCTTCAACTACAAAATGTAGGATATGACAGTTACTGTGATTTTAGCAATCTGATCATAGAACCATATTGTTCGAGCAGATAAAACTGCAAAACATGATGAAATAACACTTGGTGACAGTTGGAGAGAGTGGTTTTCCGTTAGCTTCAAAATTGTTGCTAAGTTGCCCCCTTGGTTCACACAATGCTTACGGGCCTGTTTCATAAGGGCAGTGACTACAAAGGAAACTGAATTTGGGGTTCTCTTCACTGGGGCGCTTGTCTTTCTGCCTCCTGCGTCTTTTCAGTTGTTAAGTCTTAACTGAAATCCATCCGGAAGCAGCCAACCTCTAACACGCTCTGAAATTCTGCCATCAGGAATCACCTATCTTAATTCTTCTAATTCCAACTGTATGTTATCTCATAGAAAATATTTTAAGATTTTTAAATGGTGGGCCAAAAGAAAGATTTCTTCTCTTAGGTCATTTCTTTCGGATACTTATTTATTCAGTCACAGCTATGACAAGAGCCCTGATACATTGGCACTTGGACATACAAAGTGAAGTAACTTAAAACCAAAAACATTACTTTACAAAAGGGATGATTCACTTAACACAGCTGGAAGTCTGCCAACCCACACAATATCATCCTGCTGCATCATCACAATTCAATACAGTCCCTGGGCATGACTGCCCAATGGCTATCAGCGGGAGCAATCAGACATTCCTTTTATACAGGACACATTGCAAAGACTGTAGAACCCAAAGGTAGTTGCAAATCATAAGAGTAGCATTCCCTATAGGTTTGACCAAACTGCGCTGGTCAGGTTCTATCCGCAAGTCTTGGTCCAGGTCACAAGGTTCAATTAGACCATGAACCTCTATGAGAGTGGTTCTTGACCTGTAGATGATGACCCCTTTGGGAGATCAAACTACCCTTTCCCAGGGGTCACCTAAGACGATCTGAAAACACAGATATTTACATTATGATTCGTAACAGTAGCAAATTTACAGTTATGAAGAAGCAACAAAAATAATTTTGTGGTTGGATATCACCATAATATGAGGAGCTGTATTAAAGGGACCCAGCACTAGGAAGGTTGAAGAACAATTGTCCTGTGTTATTGTGTGTTCTTTGTGAGATTTGCTAAATAGTTGGAAGAACGTGACCATTGCATGTATGCCTTCAAGATCTTTACCAATGCAACCAAGTTTGTGTTTAGTACTGCAACTACATGCTCGGTGTGTTGTATTGACCATCAGAATCTCTCAGGTCTTATTATGCCATGAATCAAGCCTGTGATACTTCCTGTGTGTATAAGGTTTGTAAGATTTATATCCATTGCAATGTTGTTAACATTTGTCAAGATTTTACATGCTGAGTTTATAGTAATTTGAGCATCTGATTCTGCAAAGTTGCATCTCCGTGTTTAAGGTCTGACCAATTATTCATACAAAGTTTCCTACATTCCTAAAATGTAGAAGTAGCTACACCTAAACAGTGACAGTCTAAGGCTGGGTAATATAGAATATAAGGTCAGTGATAAGTTTGAAATTAAGGCATCATAATTTGGAAATAATATTTTGTATGCTGTGTATAACCTGACAGATTGTCAAGGGGGTGAAAGATTAAAACCACTTTCTTAAGGTCTTCCAGCTAGTTGTGATCAACAGGGTTTTTCCACGGTTCTCAATCCCCTTTGCAGCCACCTTTAGAACCAATTAGCCGCCCATTTCCTGAGCTGCTCCCTTCCCCAGACTTCCACCTTACCCTCCTCTGTTCTCAGTCATTGCTCTCCTTCTGCCCTCAGACTTCCCCCTTTCCCCTGTCTCACCAGCCCCGAGTGTCTGCCCCTCACTGCACACTAGCAATCACCGCAGCTTCCCCTTTTTTCAATGTCATATACCTCCTCCCAAGTACAACTAAGTTCTAAATCTACAATGCTTGCACACACGGGTTCTGCTCAGTAGGTACTACGCTGCAGTTTATTTAATCTGTAGGCCAAAAATAACCCTATTTTATTTGGTGGCTCCTCAGCTACTATGAGCCTGTCACCCCATATTCAAACTGCAGGGCCAGCCTTGCATTTGCAGCAATTGTGCCTCAGCCCTAGAGGTCAGGGACAACAGGTATGTATCACATGCCCACTGTGACACTCTTCTTCAAGAAGCTTCATCTCACCTGCCTGGACTGCAATGATTTCACAAGGCACACTTGACCCTTGCTCAGTGCTGCCCTTCCCAACACTGAGAGTCCAAATAAGCACATGAGACTGAGATCATTTCCCATTTACTCTATCAAAACTTCCTCCAAAATGTTTGCTAACATTGAGTTCTCCTCTCCTTGATGTAATAGACCATATAACACAATTAGAATTTAGCATCTCCTTTCAGTTCTCACTATTGGCATATTCTGCTATGCTGGTCTTCTCTTTCTGTGTAGACTGCCTATGCTCCTTGAAGTTAGAAAGCAGACCCTGTACTGCCTTGCTGGATAATCCCACTGGCTCAGAATGTACTGCTAGTATAGACAGACAGCTCCCTTCCACATGTGTTTTAAGGTCACTTAAAAAGCCAGCACCTATATCACTCCCCTCACAGGTTCCTAATCCCTTTGAGCTTTGTGTTCAGTTTGGACACTGTCTCAGATCTTCTTTGGAAAGTAAAGCAGCATACATACATGTTGCTAGGTAGAGAGTAGGCATTCTAGGAATACTGAACTCTGAATTTATTTTTATCTCTATTTAAAAAGTACAGTACACAACACCCAGAGGAAGCTCCACTCCCAGGTTCTCTAACACACCCAGGATTATAGGGTCAGAGGTAAGGAGGACACAACATCTGCCCCAACACTGGGAGTAACTGGGACCAGCAGGACTCAGGCACGCAGGAACTCCCCCCACCCCCAACCAGTGGCATGGGTTCCTTCTGATCTGGGCCAGTGCCCTGAGCAGACCTTGGGGGCACAAACTCCACAGGCAGTCCCACAACACCCAGAGGAAGCTCAACTCCCAGGAGCTCTAACATGCCCAAGATCACAGGAGCTTTGTCACACCAAGATCTCAAGGTCCCAGAAGCAGCTTGACTCCCAGGAGCTCTTACACACCTAGGATCTCAGGATCACAGGATCAAAGAATCACAAGATCATAGAGACAACTGGACTCTGAGGAGTCCTGACACAACCAGGATCACAGGAAGGATAGGCTCCAGTCAGATATAGCGAGGGCAGGTAGCACTAGAGATAACCAGATGGCAGGGGACAAGCATAAGAACATAAGCAACAGAAACCAAGGCTACTTGGCATCATCAGAACCCAATTCACCCACCATAGCAAACCCAGGAGACACCATCACACCAGAAAAGCAAGATTCAGATCTAAAATCACTTCTCATGATGATGATAAAGGACTTTAAGAAGGACATAAATGACTCCCTTAAATAAATACAGGAGAACACAGGTAAACAGGTAGAAGTCATTAAAGAGGAAACACAGAAACCCCTTAAAGAATTACAGGAAAACACAATCAAACAGGCCAAATAAATGAACAAAACCATCCAGGATCTAAAACTGGAAATAGGAACAATAAAGAAATCACAATGGGAAACAACTGGGGAGTTAGAAAACTTAGGAAAGAGGTCAGGAGTCAAAGATGCAAGCATCACCAACCGAGTGCAAGAGATAGAAGAGAGAATCTCAGGTACAGAAGATACCATAGAAAACATTGACACAAAAGTCAAAGAAAAATGCAAAATGCAAAAAGCTCCTAACCCAAAACATCAAGGAAATCCAGGACACAATGAGTAGACCAAACCTAAAGGTAATAGGTATAGAAGAGAGTGAAGATTCCCAACTTAAATGGCCAGTAAATATCTTCAACAAAATTGTAGAAGAAAACTTCCCGAACCTAAAGAAAGAGAAGCCTATGAACATACAAGAAGCCTACAGAACTCCAAATAGACTGGACCCAAAAAGAAATTCCTCCCATCATATAATAATCAAAACATCAAATGTACTGAACAAAGAAAGAATATTAGAAGCAGTAAGAGGGAAAGGTCAAGTAACATATAAAGGCAGACCTATCAGAATTACACCAGACTTTTCACCAGGGACTATGAAAGCTAGAAGATCCTGGGCAGATGTCATACAGACCCTAAGAGAACACAAATGCCAGCCCAGGCTACTATACTCAGCAAAACTCTCAATTACCATAGATGAAGAAAACAAGATATTCCATGATGAAATCAAATTTACACAATATCTTTCCACAAACACAACCCTACAAAGGATAATAGATGGAAAACACCAACACAAGGAGGAAAACTACACCCTAGAAAAAGCAAGAAAGTAATCTTTCAACAAACCCAAAAGAAGATAGACACACAAACATAATTCCACCTCTAACAACAAAAATAACAGGAAGTAACATCACTTTTCCTTAATATCTCTTAACATCAATGGACTCAATTCCCCAATAAAAAGCCATAGACTAACAGACTGGATAAATAAATAGGACCCAGCATTTTGCTGCATACAGGAAACATACCTCAGTGACAAAGACATACACTACCTCAGAGTAAAAGGTTGGAAAAAAATTTTTCCAAGCAAGTGGTCCCAAGAAACAAGCTGAAGTAGCCATTCTAATATCAAATAAAGTCAACTTTGAACCAAAAGTTACCCAAAAAGATAAGGAAGGACATTTCATACTGGTCAAAAGAAAAATCTACCAAGAGGAACTCTCAATTCTGAACATCTATGCTCCAAATGCAAGGGCACCCACATTCATAAAAGAAACTTTACTAAAGCTCAAAGCACACATCACACCCCACACAATAATAGTGGGAGACTTCAACGTCCCACTGTCAGCAATGGACAGATCATGGAAACAGAAACTAAACAGAGACACAGGGAAACTAACAGAATTTATGAACCAAATGGATCTAACAAATATTTATAGAACATTTCATCCTAAAGCAAAAGAATATACCTTCTTCTCAGAACCTCATGGTACCTTCTCCAAAACTGATCATATAATTGGTCACAAAACAGGCCTCAACAGATTACAAGAAGACTGAAATAATCCCATGCAGCCTATCAGATCACCACAGACTAAGGCTGATCTTAAATACCAATAAAAAACAACAGAAATCGCACATACACATGGAAGGTGAACAATGCTCTACTCAATGATAACTTGGTCAAGGGGAAGAAATAAAGAAATGAAAGACTTTTTAGAATTTAATGAAAATGAAGGCACAACATACCCAAACTTATGAGACACAATAAAAGCAGTGTTAAGAGGAAAACTCATAGCTCTGAGTGCCTGCAAAAAGAAACTGGAGAGAGCTTACACTAGCAGCTTGACAGCACACCAGAAAGCTCTAGAACAAAAAGAAGCAAATAAACCCAAGAGGAGTAGACTGCAGGAAATAATCAAACCCAGGGCTGAAATCAAACAAGTAGTAACAAAAAGAACTATACAAAGAATCAACAAAACCAGGAGTTGGTTCTTTAAGAAAATCAACAAGATAAATAAACACTTAAGCAGAATAACCAGAAGGCACAGAGACAGTATCCAAATTAATAAAATCAGAAATGAAAAGGGAGACATAACAACAAAAACCATGGAAATTCAAAAAAATCATCGGATTGTACTACAAAACCTTAGACTCAACAAAATTGGAAAATCTGGATGAAATGGACAATTTTCTAGATAGATTCCAGGTGTCAAAGTTAAAACAGGATCAGATAAACCATCTAAACAGTCCCATAACCCCTAAAGAAGTAGAAGCAGTCATTAAAAGCCTCGCAACCAAAAAAAGCCCGCAGAATTCTATCAGACCTTCAAAGAAGACCTAATACCAACACTCTTCAAACTATTCCACAAAATAGAAACAGAAGGAACACTACCCAACTCATTCTATGAAGGTACAATTACATTTATACCTAAACAACATAAAGACTCAATGAAGAAGAGAACTTCAGACCAATTTCTCTTATGAACATTGATGCAAAAATACTCAATAAAAATCTTGCTAACTGAATCAAAGAATACATCAAAACAATCATTCACCACAATCAAGTAGGCTTCATCCCAGGGATGCAGGGATGGTTCAATATAAGGAAATCCATCAATGTAATCCACTACATAAACAAAGAAAAAAACACATGATCATTTCATCACATGATCACTGATGCTGAAAAGGCATTTGAAAAGATTCAGCATCCTTTCATGTTAAAAGTATTGGAAAGATCAAGAATTCAAGACCCATACCTAAACATAGTAAAAGCAATATGCAGCAAACCAATAGCCAACACTAAACTAAATGGAGAGAAACTTGAAGCAATCCCACTAAAATCAGGGACTAGACAAGGCTGCCCTCTCTCTCCCTATCTATTCAATATAGTACTTGAAGTTCTAGCTAGAGCAATTAGACAACAAAAGGAGGTCAAAGGGATACAAATTGGAAGGAAGAAGTCAAAATATCACTATTTGTAGATGAGATGATCAAATACTTAAGTGACCCCAAAAATTCCACCAGAGAACTCCTAAAGCTGTTAAACAACTTCAGCTGAGAAAGAAATTAGGGAAACGACACCCTTCACAATAGTCACAAATAATAATACATAGCTTACTGTGACTCTAACCAAGCAAGTGAGAGATCTGTATGACAAGAACTTCAAGTCTCTGAAGAAAGAAATCGAAGAAGATCTCAGAAGATGGAAAGATCTCTCATGCTCATGGATTAGCAGGATTAATATAGTAAAAATGGCCATGTTACTAAAAACAATCTACAGATTCAGTGCAATCCCCATGAAAATTCCAACTCAATTCTTCATAGAGTTAGAAAGAGCAATTTGCAAATTCATTTGGAATAACAAAAAACCCAGGATAGCAAAAACTATTCTCAACAATAAAAGAACTTCTGGGGGAATCAGCCTCCCTGACCTCAAGCTATATTACAAAGCAAGAGTGATAAAAAACTTTATGGTATTGGCACAGAGATAAGCAGGAAGATCAGTGGAATAGAATTGAAGACCCAGAAATGAACCCACACACATATGGTCACTTCTTCTTTGACAAAGGAGCTAAAACCATCCAGTGGGAAAAAGACAGCATTTTTAATAAATGGTGCTGGTTCAACTGGCGGTCAGCATGTAGAAGAATGTAAATTGATCCATTCCTATCTCCCTATACAAAGCTCAAGTCCAAGTGGATCAAGGACCTCCACATAAAACCAGATACACTGAATCTAATAGAAAAGAAAGTGGGGAAGAGCCTTGAACACATGGGCACAGGGGAAAATTTCCTAAACACCAATGACTTATGACAAATGGGACCTCATAAAATTGCAAAGCTTCTGCAAGGCAAAGAACACTGTCAATAGGACAAAATGGCAACCAACAGATTGGGTAAAGATCTTTACAATATATACAAAGAACTCAAGAAGTTAGACTCCAGAGAATCAAATAACCCTATTAAAAATGGGGTACAGAGCTAAACAAAGAATTTTCAACTGAGGAATATCGAATGGCCAAGAAGCATCTAAAGAAATATTCAACATCCTTAGTCATCAGGAAATGCAAATCAAAACAACACTGAGTGAGATTCTACCTCACACCAGTCAGAATGGCTAAGATCAAAACTTCAGGTGACAGCAGATGCTGCTGTGGCTATGGAGAAAGAGGAATGCTCCTCCATTGTTGGTTGGATTGCAAACTGGTACCACCACTGTGGAAATCAATCTAGAGGTTCCTCAGAAAATTGGACATAGTATTACCTGAGGATTCAGCTATACCACTCCTGGGCATATGCCCAGAAGATGCTCCAACATATAACAAGGACACATGTTCCACTATGTTCATAGCAGCCTTATTTATAAAAGCCAGAAGTTTTAAAGAACCCAGATGTCCCTCAACAGAGGAATGGATACAGAAAATGTGGTACATTTACACAATAGAATACTACTCAGCTATTAAAAACAATGACTAAAAAGAGATTCTTAGGCAAATGGATGGAACTAGAAAGTATCATACTGACTGTGGTAACCCAATTACAAAAGAACACACATGGTATGCACTCACTGATGAGTGGATATTAGCCCAAAAGCTCTGAATACCCAAGATACAATTCATAGACCACATGAAGCTCAAGAAGAAGGAAGACTAAAGTGTGAGTGCTTTGGTCCTTCTTAGAAAGGGGAACAAATACTCACAGGAGCAAATACGGAGACAAAGCGTAGAACAGAGACTAAAGGAAAGGCCATTCAGAGACTGTCCCACCTGGGGATTCATCCCATATACAGTCACCAAACCCAACACTGATTGTGAATGCCAAGAAGTGTTTGCTGAAAGGAGCCTGATATAGCTGTCTCCCGAGAGGCTCTACCAGGACCTGACAAATACAGAGGCAGATGCTCACAACCAACCACTGGACTGAATATGGTGTCCCCGATGGAGGAGTTAGAGAAAGGACTGAAGGAGCTGAAGGGATTTGCAACTCCATAGGAAGAACAACAATATCAACCACCAGACCCCCCAGAGCTCCCAGGGACTAAGCCACCAACCAAGGAGTACACATGGCTCCAGTTGCATATGTAGCAGAGGATGGCCTTGTCAGGCATCAATGGGAAGAGAGTTCCTTGGTCCTAGAAAGGCTGGATAGATGCCCCAGTGTAGGGGAATTGAGGGTGGGGAGGCCGGAGTGGGTAGGTGATTTCAGGAACACCCCCATAGAAGCAGGGGGAAGGAGGATGGGAAAGGGGGTTTCCAGGAGGGGGGAAACTTGGAAAGGTGATAACATTTGAAATGTAAATAAAGAAAATATACAAAAATAAATAAATTAAAATTAAAATTAAAAAGTACAGTCAATCATATGTCTATTAACAAAACATTTTATTCCTGAGCCAATTGGTCTCAGAGAAACACAGGAACATTGTATGGACTTGGAGAGATCCACTGACTAAATCACCCACAGAGAATAATAGTAGATCCACTTTTTAAAAAAAAAAAAAAAAAAAGCATACAATTCTAAGATGGTAAATATGCTCATTACTGATCCGATCATTATATAGTATTTAAATAATGAAAACATCATATTGTACCCCATTAATATGTACAATTGCTATATGTTAATAGGAGTTTTTAAAGATACATAAAATACCACACTTTATTTTTTATTATTTGTGTGTATGTATGTGTATGTTTGTAGGGATAATCTCTTGTGTGCTCTGTGGAAGCATCACCTGTCAATAAAAGTTTGATGGTCAATAATCTGGGGCAGGATTAGAAGATCCAGCAGAGAGAGAAAGGGACTCTGGGAAAGAGTCAGAGGTCGGAGGATTCACCAGTGGGACTCGGAAGTTGGCTGTATAAAACTGAGGAGCGACAACTAGCCATGTGGTAGAAATAGACTAGTATAAACTGGTTAATATAAGCTATGGGCTAATCGGAGAATAGAACTAGCTTGGCCTAGGCATTTATTCACAGATAATAAGCCTCTGAGTCCTTAGGAACTGGGGCACGGGTGAAATAAAAAGCTCACAGTTACCTCTCTATCTATCTATCTATCTATCTATCTATCTATCTCTGTGTGCGCGCGCACACTCGAGGGCGTGCAGGTGCTTCTGATAGCAGATGCTCTAGAGCAGGAGTTACAGACTCTAGTGAGCCATGTCTCCTCTGGAGCAGTAGCAAGTGCTCTCAAACAGACTCACCTGTCCATCCCCCAGCATCACACCTTATTACCAAACACAAGTGTCTTCACTATTTCTACCATGCAGTTTAAGTTCTTGGCTTACACAACTAAACATCCTTAACATTAATGTACTTTAAATTTCTACTATTTATGTATTTATTTGTTTGTTTGTAGGGAGAGGAGCACGTACCACTAAACACATGAGGAAGTCAGAAGGCAATTTGCAGAAATCAGTTCTATCCTTCCACTGGGCCGGAACTCAGGCTGTCAGACTTGGCAGCAAGTGCCTTTACCTGCTGAGCCATCTCAACAGCCCAACCAATTTTACTATAACTGTTTATTACCACTTCTATTATTGTCCAATTATTAATCAAGGGCACCTCTGACGAGATGAATCCCCGTTCCACTCTCCAAGCCTATTCTGGTTTCTATTTCTTGGCCATCTGAAACTCCCCAAGCGATTTTACATGTCCCACCTCTCCATTCTCAGTGTCGTGTTTACCAATCAATAAAAATTTGAACCATTAACATTGTCATTTCGTTTATATTCTAAATCCCATAACTCTCAAAGGTGCATGTAATTGCTTTCTAGGTGAGGGTTATGCCTTGCTATGTGCTTTGCAGTTTACAGTTTGTTGATAAACAACAGTTCTTGCTGTATTGAAATCTTGCCCTTCGAAAGCTTTGGTAAGCTTGTTTAGGCAGACTTAATGTTCTTCATTGATCTGAGTTTTATATGATTTTCCCCCTTAGTCATATGTACAGATTGAAAGTGAGGCCAAGCCTTGTTTTATAAAATATATAGCCCTCTACCTTCCTTCATCTTTAGAGAATAAAAGTAAGGTCAGTTGGGTTGTGGACATAGCCAGGTAGTAGAGCACTGCCTGGGTAAGCACGGCCCCTTCAATTCCCAGCACCTTCCAAAAACAAGTTCTTAACTTGCCAAGGTTAACATTATCACAGCCTGTGTCAAAATAAAAATGAAATAGTTAACCCTACACTTGTTTTTCTGTTTGTTTGTTTGTTTGTTTTCTAGGACTGTTCAAAAGAAGAACATGTTACGCATGCACAAAATCATAGACTATGAAAACCAGCCATATGCAGTCTCAGCCTTCCCACCATCAAACTGCTTAATTGAGATGGATTACTAGACACCGCCCCATTTCCTTCATCTGGAAGACTGAAATATATGCCAATCACCTAACAACAGGACCAACAGATTTTTATCTACGTTAATTTGAGAAAGTCTCTTACATGGACTATTTTATGCCTTGATGACTTCTTACATAAAATGAGACAATAAAAGTACTTGGTGTCAGAAGATCACATATGTTAATATGGTAGTTTAGTAATATGCCTAGGACCATAACCTTTAGTTGGGAAGCACTATGAGTGTTAAACAGTCATTGTTACTATCCTTGCCTTCACTATCAACTGAGTGTCGGTCATGATCCACAGGGAGGCTGAAGGAAAATGCCCTGCCTTTGCTTGCACAGAACAGGAAGCTGGCAAGTACCTCACTGGGTTGGCATTCTTTCAGATTGGCTCATCTAAGAAGGAAGCTCCACTCCCGCAGCCACTGTGCTCTTGTCATGTGCATCATGCATGGTTTGTCACAAGACTTTTGGCATCTCACAGGTTTTCATCATGGAACGTGGTATCTGCTGTAAGTGCTTCACAAGCCTAATGAGTTTCTCCGTATCTTCCCACCACCACTGTGACAGCATACCCTATCACTGCCCTATAGCAAATCCCAAACCCCTTGTGGAACCCGCCCACAGACCCATCAGGTTTAAGAGAAAAATCCATAATTAAGGCTGGCACACAAGAAGCATCTGATAAATCAGCAGTCCTCAACCAGTGGGTCAAGACCCATTTTGGGGCTGAATGACTCTTTCATGGTGGTCAGAAAACACAGATATTTACATACAATTCCTAACAGTTATGAGGTAGCAATGAAAATACTTTTATAATTTCAAGGAACTGTATTAAAGGGTCACAGCATTGGGAAGGTTGAGAACCACTGTAATAGATGTGATTGTTATTATTATCAAATATTTTGTTAAAATGCTCTAACTTAATCCTTCAGTAAGCAACCCTAACAGAAAGTTCCTCACAATTTGTAGGTGAAATACATGATTCTCAGAGGAATAAGCCAATCAGATGACAAGCTAGTCCTGGGAGAAAAGATTCAAACAGCCGTTCCCGTCTTAGCCCCAAGCGCCCTTTCCACCACGCTTGAGAACTCTTACTTCTCCTTTCATCGCTCCCATAAAAGGACTGAGTTTATTACTGTTTTCTTCTCAGTGTTTTGGTGGGAATATCACTCCAGTAAATATGTTAATTTTTTCTGGGATCCTTACAAATCCACTTCCATTAAAGCTGGACAAGACTGAGCAGACACCTAAGGGAGTTGCCTACCGTAAAAGGGTATTTCAGTTAGTAAACAGTCATAGGTTCGAATCCTACATGTACAGAGACTAACCCATAGTCTCTGTGTTCTTTCAGACCTTAGTCCTCACAACGGCTCCATGAAGTCACTGCCTTTAATTAGCCCCAATGAGACTGAGGGAGCTACAGCTCACATTCTGCTGGAGAAGCCCAGTAAAGCCCAGTAAAGCCTCAGGCCCCTCTGAGCTGTATCGCTGCCCACTAGAGATGAATCTCTATGACCCACACTTGCAGCTTCTCACTGTAAGCTTCTATTGCCCTTAGCTCTGCAGGTTTAGTGGATTTTGCTTCTTCTTGATGCATATTCACTCCAAAATGGGGCAGTCATATAGACTCTGTCTGGGTGCCAGGTTACTGTTATAACACCTTGGTGCTAGTAGGAAACCCAGCAGAAAACACAGCCACACATTTTTAGTTTTTGTTCATGTCATTTCTACATCATTAATACATTATTGCATTTAAAGGACAGACCTGGAACCTGTATGACAAACTGTTAATGCTTAGTCTGCCTGGGTGGTGGGTTTAAGAGGGTCAAGTTATCGTCCATATATTTATGATTGAAATACCTCATAGTTTACATTAAAAAAAAAACACCAGAGAAAAGGGCTGTATAATCTCACAAAATGGAATAAAAGTACTGGTTATCAATTGGAATAATTAAATGTAGCTAAGTACTTAAATACATAGTTATCTCCACAAAAATGTTATATAAAAAACATTGTTTTCAAAATCTAAAAATATATACTTATGGGCTGGCTGGACAGTTTAGTAGGTAAAGGCGCCTGCCACAAGGCATAACAACCTGAGTTCTACCCAGAGACCCGCAAGGTAGAAGGAGAGAGCAAGCTCTCACAAGTTGGCCTCTGACCTACACAGAAAGACAAACAGACACATAGACAGACAGACTGGGATCTTGTGGTCAAGGCTTTAAGGAACCGTCCTCTACAGATACAGGATTACCTGAAGGAGGGATGTGAGGGTACAAGGCTAAGTTTGCTGGTAACCAAATGTCACTGAACAGAGTGGCATTCGTCACCTGAGGTAACCCTTCCCTTCCTTTCTAAGCAGCACAGCCATCATCTTGAAAGAGGGATCCTTTCCCCATGGACAAAGTTCCTTTGATCCCACTTATGAGATTGATGAATAAAGTTAGAGTCCCAGTACATTCTTTCACAGTGAGAAACCAGTCATAGAAACAAGTTCCAGACTCCATGTGTGGAAACCTACACAGAAAGTCAAATTTAGATTGCAGGTCTGTAGGACTACCACACGGGTCCCCACAGAGGTCTATGGAGACCTCTGTGAAGTGTTCCTTCCACAGCACTGAACTGCAGTGTTGGTGCATTGAAATACTCTGCCAATGACCTGCCAATAGGAACAAAATACTAGAGCTCCTTGACCAAAACTCTCCCTCCACGGGCAATGCCTGCATGAACATTTGAACTAATGGTTCTCACTATCTGCTTTGTAAACACAGTCATTCAGCACCCAGAACCTCATTCTGGGTATGTTTTTCCACATTTCCCAAAATTTGCTTAGAGAAAATCCTCAAACTCAACACATCAATCATCAGCCATGACCCTCTCTTTCTCATCAACCAATACTTTAATAGCCTAGTCTCCTATTTTTCCAGCACATTCTACTACCTAAGCGGACATCAAAATGACCTGTGCATAAATTCTTGAGAAAGAATGTATTTTATCATCTTCCCCTGCCCACCGAGCTGTTAGAAGAGAGAAATATGTGTGAAAGCACAAGATACAGTCAGTGCTTGTAAGATGGGCTGACAAGGAAAGCTTCTCATTGTCATGAGGTTCTACGGACCACGAATCCCACAGCTAGCCCTGAACAAAGCCGCCTCCAACATGCTGTGCTGTAATAAACATGCTGTGCTATATACTCACCGCATACTGAAACTTGTCATTGTAGTCACGGTCATTGGCTTTCACCACCCGCTCCACTTCTAAAAGAAAGAAAAATAAAGGTATGAGTTTCAATGTTAAACCCACAGAAACACTGGGCAGTGGTGGCACATGCCTTTAATCCCAGCACTTGGGAGGCAGAGGCAGGCGGATTTCTGAGTTCGAGGACAGCCTGGTCTACAGAGTGAGTTCCAGGATAGCAAGGGCTACACAGAGAAACCCTGTTTCAAAAAAAAAAAAAAAACAAACAGAAACAGGTATAACTTGTAAAAGTGACGTCACTAGAATCACTTTGATTTCTACCGAGTTCTTCTCTTTTAAATGTAATTTAAGGGCTTTGGTTTCTGTCCAACCTGAATGATGGAACACCAGTTGGAAAGTTCTAAATGGGTATGAGGAAATGTTTCCCTGGCTAAAAGAACTTTCAAAATCAGGAGGACACGAGTTTGAATTCCTAAACCCATGTGCAAGCTGGGCACACAGCATAGGTCTCTACAATCTCAAACCCCTGCAGGGAGATGGAGGTGGGGACAAGGGATTCCATGGAAGCTCTCAGCCTGGCTAGCCTGGTGTATGCAGAGGGAAACCACAGAGAGACTGTCTCAAACAGGAGAAAAAGGAAGACCACCTGATTGTCCTCTGACCTCTACATAGGTACTATGGCATTATGTGCCTGCATTTACACACAAGAATAGAAACACACACATATACACACATATGAGTGCATATGCTTGCACACACACAAGAATGCACATATACATGAATGCATGTGTTTGCACCCACATACGTACACGAATGCATACATACCACATATATAAACACGTAAGAATGCACACACACATTTTTAAAAGTTAAAACAATATCTCAAAATGAGCAGCTACAATGTTTTGTAGTATCTCTTTAATGAAATCTATAAAACAAAAACATAGTATTTATCTAGTGTATATCAATTCAATTCCACAAAGATCTTTGAAGTAAAAAATTCTGGTTTATTAAAAGTAGGTTTTAAAAAATCAAAGCCTATAACCCTTTCTCTTAACTTCATGTCATTTCTAAAAGAGACTCACTAAAAGCCAAACATAAAAGTTGTAAATTTAGTAAGAGACATGTTCTTAAGAAAGAGAACAAAAGAGAAGAGTGCTTTCAAGAAACACAAGATGAGAGTGCTGAAGAAGGAAAGAAAGAAGCATCCTTGATGGCACCCCATGTCAGACATCACACACTGTAAAAACTATTTCCCCCAGAATTCTCCTTTAGCTCACCCCACTGTTTGATTTTGGACCCCGGGACAAGGGATTGAGGTACATATCCTACATACCAAAGCAGACCTGGTTTCCAGGTTCTCCCAGCATCCCTCAGTCCCTATTTGGCATACCTTGCCCCAAGGTCTGAGCTATCCTTTCCCTAAAGAGGCTCTTCCCTATCTAATCCAGATCTCTCTCTCTCTCTCTCTGTCTCTCTCTCTCTCTGTCTCTCTCTCTCTCCTTCTTTTTCTGTGTGTGCATCCTTTCTTTCTCTCTCTTCCCCTTCTCCTCTCTCTTCCTAACTTGGGGCCAGTAAATTTACCTGCCTGAAAGCAGCTTCCAAATAAACCTGCCTTTAATATAGTCTAATATGGCTTGAATTGACTCATCTCACTGGCAGGGAAATAAGTTATCACCCACTTGTGGTGGTTTAAATAAGAATGGCCCTCATAGGCTCATATATTTGAATGCTTAGTCATCAGGGAATGGCACTACTTGAGAAGGATTAGGAGGTGTGGTCTTACTGGATTGAATGTGGCCTTATTGGAGGAAGTATGCCAGTGGGGTAGGCTTTGATGTTTTAAAAACCCAAGGCAGGACCAGTGCTCTTCCTTCTGCCTGTAGATCTAAATGGAGAACTCTCAGCTATGTCTCCAGCACCACATCTACCTGCATGTTTCCATGCTCCCCACCATGATGATAATAGACTAGAACTGCAAGAAAGCCTCAGTGAAATGCTTTCTTTCATAAGAGTTGCCATGGTCATGGTGTTTCTTCACTGAATTAGAACACTGACTAAGACATCAGCACACTACTCTTCAGTCTGAAGGTCACCCTGAAGATTGCTCCTAACTAATGACAACTATGTTTTGGGTTATGTTTCTACCCCTACCACTGTTCATCTAACATCCAGCTGCATGGTGTTCTTCTCGCCTGGAAAGTCAGGTCTCTGTGGTTGTTCCTGCAGTCCAGCCTGAGTCATCTAGCTGCTGATAAGAGTAAGGCTGGACTGGTGGGATCAGTTCACAACCCCTGAGTGTGCCTTTCTGTCATGGATACCACTGGGAAGCAGCCTTCCAAGCAACCAATCACCTGAGAGAAACTTCAATCCTGGCTCTAAAGGCCTGACCATTTCTTTTTCTTGATTGTCCTACAACAAACAAAAAAGGCAGAAGCCAAAACAGTACTTGGAGAGTGAGGCTTAAAATATCAGGGGTGATTTATTTATGTAACACTACCTTAACACAAAATGAAATTAAATGGGGGGGGGGAGAGATAGAAAATACTTCTGTCAAAAAAAAAAGTAGTGGGTATTACTGTGAGGGAGTGCAAAGGGCTATTTCCCAATGGCAAGAGTTGGCCTAGGCCATCAACACACTGCAGGAGACTTAGAGGCTTTAGCTCTAAGTCAAAATTTGGATATATTCATTTGACTGGTGATTGGCCCCGACTTGGGTCATGCACATCCAGAGGACTGTCATCTTCAGATTCAGTTTTGTGGTCCACATCCAAGAGTGCAATTCTATAGTTCTGCACCAAACTGTACTTATTCCAACACCACAACCTTGACCCTACAAACCAAGGAGGAATTATCCACCTAGAATTATAGCCACATTCTAAAATGTTTTAAATCTCATTAGTAATCTGCGTGTGAATGTATGGTATGGGGAGGCAGCTGCATTGCCACAGCATGAGTGCAGAGGTCGGAGGACAGTTCTGTATACTCTCTCCTCCCGCTTTTACACACGTTCAAACTCAAGCCACCAGGTCTGGGTGGCAAGCACCTTCACTGGCTGAGCCATATATGTCTTCCACAGTTGTAGTCTAATAGATTCCCACCAGCTCTCCCTAAATAATCAAATATTGCTCTCACACCATAAGACCTGATTAGAGCCAAGAAGCCCTCTGTTTGCTTCTAAGTCCTTGGGATTGAGTCTTAGTTGTTGTATCTGTATTTTTGGTGATTATTGTCTTTATCGACTAAGTTTTCATGAATTAGTTCTGGCAGAAGATTTTGGTATCTTTTCATTAAGCTCTAAAACATCCTGGCTTTGACTCTAAATCTTTACAGTTTTCTGCCCTTAGCTCGGCTGCACTAGGCCTCAATTATCTTTGCAAAAATTAGCTTTCTTCCGTATGTTGCTATGGTGTATGACAGGACAGTCCTATCCTGGAAGAGGAAGCTAGACGCAAATCCCCTATAAGAATTCACATGGGGGGTCTTCTCTGACATGCAATGATTTAAACCTTGATAATTTCTGTTTCCTGAGCTTTTTCCAGGTATGGTTTCAGTGATGAAAAGGGTTTGTTCACCAGGGGGTGTAGGATTTACAGAAGCACCCCACAACTCCATAATTAATCACCGAGTTTTCCTGGCTCCAAAGGAAGTACTTCAGCATGTGTTATTACATTAATAATAGACATAAAGAATTTAAGGTAGCAAACAGATGCCTTCTCATGTCTCAATGAAGTTATAGAAAATATGTGCAGAAGAGGAAAAATATTGTCAGGAGAAAGCCATTGATTTTGAAGAAAGTTTAGATAATAAACTAGAAAGCAAAAGTAGTCGGTGTGACTAGAAAAAAAAATAGAAGCAACTCCAGCCAATCACATTAAAAGGGCATTCCTCCCATGGAGGCCAGGGGCAAACTCAGATCCAGACAAAGGTACAAGGGTTGGGAGTGTGTCATAAACAGAGTGACAGAGAGATGCATTGTGCATGCATCATGTTTGCAAAGTAGTTATCAGAGTCCTTTTTCAATTTCAAAAGTGTCTCTGCTTGGAGCTGGGAATGTAACTCAACAGTAGAGAGCTCACCTAGTATGTATGAGGTCTCAGGTACCAATTTCAGCACCAGCAAAAAGGATCTAGGTGTGAATGATAAATTATATTACCACTTCAAAAGCATGCTCCAAGGGCAAGAGAGGGCGCTGGGACAGGTGGGTGAATAAGCTGAACTTTGTTTTTAATTCTGCTTAGTGCCTTAAATCTATGCAGGAACACAAGATATCAATGAAACAAAGCAAGACAATATGAACAATGAAAGAAAAGAGGAAAAAAAGAAAAGATTAAAGTACCTGGAAAAAATCTTGACTTTGTGTGTGTGTGTGTATGTGTGTGTGTGCACTAGTGTGAGTTTATGTGTACTGTCCACATGCAGAAGCTTGCAAAGGTCAGAAGAGGGCATCAGGTCCTCTGAAACTGGAGTTACAGATGTGAGCCACCATGTGAGTGCTGGGAATCAAATCCAGGTTCTCTACAAGAGCAGTCAGTGCTCTTAAGTATTGACCTACCTCTCCGGCCTCCCGGAATATACATTTAATGGATGAACTAGAACAGATAAAGTTGAAAAAACTTGATTTAGCCAGGCAGTGGTGGCTCACGCCTCTAATCCCAGCACTTGGGAGGCAGAGGCAGGAGGATTTCTGAGTTCGAGGCCAGCCTGGTCTAGAGAGTGAGTTCCAGGACAGCCAGGTTTACACAGAGAAACCCTGTCTCGAAAAAACAAAAACAAAGAAAAGGAAAGAAAAGAAAAAACTTGATTTAAATATATCAAAATTGTAAGGTGAAGGAAATTATCCAAAAGAAAACCAAGAAGGGAATGTAGAGAGTAAGCAAGAGGAAACAATCAAACGTGCAGGACTTTTTCTGGCCCAGAATAAAATGTCAGTCTTCAAAGTGAAAGGTCCACCAGATTCCAGTCAGAACTCGGGAAAATGGGCTTGCTGATCTCCATAAAAGATCATCTCCAAGCCAATCACTTAAGAATGTGTAACAAAAAATAAAAATAAAAAAAATAAACAAAATAAACAAAAAACCAAAACAAAACAAAACAACAACAAAAAAAAAAACAGCTTAAAATTCAATAGCAATGTGGTATATAAAAGATACACAAAGATGGTGGCCAACCAAAGCCATAACCCATGTGCCTGCTCAAGGTGAGCAGTCCCCCAGTTCTGCAGACAAACTTTCTGTTGCCTTTTCAGCTTTATTTATTATTGTGCATGTGGTGTGTGAGCAAGTGTGTACACATTCCACAGTGCATGTGAGGAGGTCACAGGACAACTTTGTGGAGTCAGCTCTCTGTTCATAGGTTTACATGAGTACCAGGGACCAAACTCAGGTCTCCAGGCCTGTGCTGCAAGCATATTTCCAACTGAGCCATGTCACCGGCCACACTACTGATTTTTATTTTACAATCTGCTGATAACAATAACCAAACATACTTCTCGTGAAAAGCAAAATAGTAGTTCATGGCTCAGACATTAATTTTCTAAGAAAGCCTTATAAAGAACTCATTGTTTGACATAAATAACATGAGGATGAAGCTTTTAGAGATGTTTCCTAAAACTCAAAGGAATCCTCCCAGACAACCCAGAAGGACTTGTGCCCTCACTTTCTGCTCATTCAACTAAATCAAGGAATGTACTTGAGGTATTCAGGTGAATAAGTGAGCTGAGTGTCCTGTAAACAATCACTCCAGTTGTCTTTGCTCAACTTCACTTGTGCTGAACACTGTGTGACCTGAGCTTGGAATTGACCATCCTAGAAAACGGCCAGTTAGCTGCCCTGCCATGTTGCTGGTTGAATGTAAGACCCACAGGGCACTCGTCAAGTTGATAATTAGGTTTGTATGTTTTGTGGTCATTGGGAAAACTAGCAGAGACATGTGACTGGACAGAACAAAGTATCTTAGTGATTCCAAAAGGTACCACAAAAGAGGAAGAATTCTCTTAGACTTGGTTCTGAACCCACTTCAGAATATAAAAATAGGGAATGGCTTCCAAGTCCTACTTCATGTGGATGACAGAAACAGCCTTCACTTTGGTGCAGAAAAGATAACTCAGTGGTTAAGAGCACTTACTTTTCTTCCAGAAGACTCCAGTTTGATTCTCAACAGTAATATGGCTACACATAGCCATGTGTAATTCCAATTCCAGGGGATCTAATGCTCTCTTCTGATATCCACAGGCACCAAGCATACACAAACATACATGCACACACACACACACATATAAAGATACATATATACATACACGTGTGTGTGTATATATATATATATATACATGTGTTTACATATATATACTTGTATATGCATACACTATATATATGTAAACATAAGATATCTATATATACATATATTTAAAACAAATAAAGAACAACAAAAATAAAGTCAAATAAAATAATCTTCACTCCCCCAAAGTTGCAAAGGCTAATAATATGTGATGTTTTCCTCAAACAAATAGATCAGCAATGCCATGCTGGAAAAGCCCTTGTCTCTGCACCCTGTGCTTGTTTTATTCTCCACAGCAACCAAATAAGGATCAGAAGTGGCCCTTAGAAATCATTGAAAATCATGATACACTCAACCTTGACTGGGGATAGTTAGCTTATAGTCTCCTATCCCACCCTAACCCCCAAAAGTAATTATCTGATGGGGCTAATAATTTATTTAAAAAAAAAAAACTTTGATTATACTTGGAAGTGGAAGTGGGAAGACATAATTCAAGGCATCCAAAAGCATTGTCAAATCACTTAAGACACAAATACAGAAGGGGAGAGGGACCTCTAGAACACTATCTGCTGGGACTGCTTAACTACAATTAAGAGGCTATTTCATGTCACAAGATTTTAGGACCCATAAGATGAAGAGTCAGATTAAAAAGAAAAGTAAAAGACAAACAAAATTCCTCAGGCGGGAAGAGGCAAGCTGAGGCACTGAGGCTGGGCCTGCAGCTCCTGCAGGAACACTTTTAGCTTTCCTTATCTATGACTTCCCAGCAAACATTGCCTTTGTGTGGTGATCATTAAACTAGGAAGTGTGTGGGATGCACCTTTTAAACAGAAAATTATCCCAAAAGTCCTTTATATGCATAAATGAAATTCTCATTTCATACATGCATATAAAGGACTCAATAAAAATTGCATGCAAGAAGTCTTTTTATAAATAACTAAAAACAAAATAGGTAAAGGGGAGTCATCCAAATGCTTAAATTACTGTCTTCCAAGGGGGTCTTTGTACTGGCTAGTTTTGTGTGTCAACTTGACACAAGCTGGAGTTATCACAGAGAAAGGAGTTTCAGTTGAGAAAATGCCTCCATAAGATCCAGCTGTAAGGCATTTTCTCAATTAGTGATCAAGGGGGGAGGACCCCTTGTGGGTGGTACCATCTGTGGGCTGGTAGTCTTGGGCTCTATAAGAAAGCCAGCTGAGCAAGCCAGGAGAAGCAAGCAAGCCAGTCAGGAACATCCCTCTATGGCCTCTGCATCAGCTCCTGCTTCCTGACCTACTTGAGTTCCAGTCCTCACTTTCTTTGGTGATGAACAGCAGTGTGGAAGTGTAAGCTGAATAAACCCTTTCCTCCCCAACTTGCATCTTGGTCATGATATTTGTGCAGGAATAGAAACCCTGACTAAGACAGTTTGAAGTAATTTTCTGAACATTTCCAGTGAAAATTGGCTAATGATCATCAACTCTGCTGCCAGTCCTTGAAGGCCATGCTTACTATCTTCCTAATCGGGGCTCTTTTCCGTTATAGTACACAATAAATTTCAGACTCGCTCTCTCTCACTTCCAGCCAACAAAAGTAAGCACTTACACTTAAACCTCTCTTTTTAATCAGTTTATCTGTGAGATGATCTTAACTGCTCAGCATTAGACTCTAAGTAAGGAGAGCAGGAACTGTGTTCAGACCAATCCTAAGATGGAGAAGTGGGAGGTCCTCCTAGGACACTTGAGTGAGCACAGACATAATAAACATGACAGTTCTTCAGTTACCTACACTGCATTCTTCCTTTGGCCAATGTGATCTTGAAAACATCGTTCAGACACTTAGTTGTACGCTGCCGAAGTCATTAAATAATGACATACCATGGAGAACTTGGGGACCCTGTGTAAAACCTTGATAACAGAGGCCGAGATTCTTAAGTTAGTTTGGAATGCATCCAAACAAAGAGTGTCTCCAAACATGAAGTATCATTTAAGGGGTGAGACTGTTAGGTTTGGGGGGTTGGATGTGGGTATTTTCAGAATATTCCCTCAAACTAAATCAATAACTTAAGCCTTCCCTTCCTCAGTTTTCTTTCTTTCATCAAAATCTTGTTGACTGGAAGCCTAATCTAAAGACAGAGAAGGATAGTGAGTGGGAGAGCTTTAAAGCAATAAGCCCAGCCTCCAGACTTCTGGGACTGAAGTCTGATTTGACGCCAGGGACACATCCTGATACAACTGAGAAATGTACCCTGATCAGGGGGTTCCCGCTGAGTTGCAGCAGGACCAGCAGCTTCTGGGATTAATTGACATTTAAATACAAAAGTAAAGAGAATTAAAGTCAGAAAAAGAAATCTTTCCACAATTGTGTGTGTGTGTGTGTGTGTGTGTGTCCTCACAAAAGATCTTGGAAAGCAAGTTAGGTGATTTAAACAGATGCTAAAAGGTTTGGGGTTTCTTTTTCTCTTTGATAAGCCAATGAAAATGTGTTCATCAGGTTCAAAGAGTCAGAAAATTCAATTTATTAGAAGTTTTATTCCCTCTATGGCTGCTCTAGGTTCACAGTAAATTCATCCTTCTGGTATACCTGGGCTGGATTCTATAAATTACAAATAAAATCTTTAGATAAGCCCCTGTTGTGTTGTTTTCTATACATGATTCATGACTGCAGACTTAATGATTACTAGAACAATAACGACAAGAGCTGATGTTTATTGAGCACTTGATAAAATCTAGATACAACCAAAGTATTTCACAGACATTTTTTCAGGAATCCTCAAAACGATGGTATTAAGTATGTGCTATTCCCAGCCTTGCTTTACAGATGAGGAAGCAAAAGCAGAGGAAGATGATGCAGTGAGGTCAGATTTGAAACATGAGCCTGCCTCACTGACGGCAAAGGCTTGGCAGTGAGTCTGGGAGTGTGGAAATGGTGAATGCTATTTTGTAAAGTGACTACGAAACTATAGATAGATCTACCCAGGTACAAGGACAGAGAGAGAGCAGGTACATGCCTCCTTCATTAAATGCAGAACCCGAGATAGTCTTCGAATCTTACCCCTCCCAATGAACAACTCGTCTCCCCATTGCTCTCTCTTTCTCCCCCAACTTCTCATTTTAATAAAGTATAAAGTTTTGCCCACTTTTTCCATGTCTATATTCATGTGCACACGGAAATTGTTTCAACCGTTGATAGAATTAGACCTGGATTTTGGACCATGGTCTTAACATAACAAAGACTTGCTGGAAGCAGCCACATTTAAACTGGTTGACTGTGTGTTTACACTAGAAAGATTATAACAGTAATTTGTATAAAGTCTTTCATATGACAATGAAAAAAACATGGGAAGAATTCAAGAGTTTTAGATTGTCATCAGGAATATCAACAGATACACACACACAAGGCACAAATAAAATCTGCAGATAGACACTACACTGGGTCAGAATTCGGCTCATTATGAGTCTGAATGTTGCAAGGTGACCAACAAGGGAATCTATGCATCATGAGGTAATTGTGGATCCAGGAGCCAACCATCTGCCAGAGATGCCACCAGAAGAAAAGATGAAATAAAGTCAAATTCGACCTTCTACCTTTAAACACTATGGTAAGAAAAAGAAGGAGGAGAAGGAGGAGGAAGAGGAGGAGGAGGAGGAGGAGGAGGAAGAGAAAGAAGAAGAAGAAGAAGAAGAAGAAGAAGAAGAAGAAGAAGAAGAAGAAGAAGAAGAAGAAGAAGAAGAAGAAGAAACCTTAATAATAAGTTGTAGAATGCCCACTGAAGGAAAAACTGTATAGTAGATGTCATTGACTGACTAAGATAAAATGAAATATCAACACTCTCTGTGATGGTTTGCGTAAGAATGGACCCCATAGGTTCATATATTTGAATGCTGAGTCACCAGAGAACAGGACTATTGGATAAGGATTAGAAGATATGGCCTTGTTTGAAGAAGTGTGTCACTGAGGGTGATCTTTGAGGTTTCAAAAGCCAAGGCAGGCCCAGTGGCTCTCTTCCTGCTGCCTACAGATATGGACATAGAACTCTCAGCTCCTTCTCCAGCACCGTGTCTGCCTGCATGCCAAAATGCTCCTCACCATAACGACAATGGTCTAAGCCTCTGAAGCAAGCTTCAATTGAATGCTTTCCTGTAAGAATTCACATTGGCATGGTGTCTGTCACAGCACTAGAACTCTGTCCAGGACACTCTCTGAAACTGAACACCATTTCCATGCAAGTGAGGTGCCCCAGCCTAAAATTCTGAAGCACAAAAGGCTCTAAAGTCTCAAACTTTTTTGAACACTGACATGATATTTAAAAGTTTGAGATTTCTGGAGAATTTCAGATTTTGCATTTTCAGGGTAGGAGTATTCAATCAGAAAAGGTCTGTGCAAATATTCCCAAATCTAAAATTAAAAAAAAAAAATACAAAATCTAAACTCAAAAGTACTTCTGGTCCCAAATACCTCAGATAAATTATATTCAACCTGTTTTCAAGAGACTGATAATGAAAATGAATGAACAAACAAAAAAGTGTGTTTCTGCTACCTCAACCAGTTTGAAGTATTCGTGTACTGGTGCCACAAAACACTGCTCTGAAGTGAAAAAAAGGAGGAACAACTCACAGATCAACCCAATGACACAGAGATACAAGCACACAGAGAGACACAACCATACAGATCAACAACATAATCTTTTCACTAAGCAGAAGAATCATGATGAAGGAGTATGTGCTGCATTATGTCATTTCTATTTACCTTGAAATAAGCGAAAGCAAACTAACAGAGATAAGAAGGTGACAGGGGATTCCCAGGAGCGATCACAGCAACACACAAAGGAACTTAGTAAGACGCTAGAAACTTCTAGATTTTGTTTCACATGACTTCAGGAGGTACACAGGTATGTACAATTGTCAACGCTTTTTTAACTTACAGCCAGTGTATGTATTTTCTGAATAAATTAAACGTCTAATATAAAATAAGATTGCAGTTCCTGTTGTGCCATCTGAAGAATTCAAGCCTTACCAAGTAGCTTCTTCTTATTGCAAAACATTATCACCCTGAGTTTTCACCATGTCATGAGTGTTCGCCTACAGAGAGAGAGAGAGAGAGAGAGAGAGAGAGAGAAAGAGAGAGAGAGAGAAACACATTAGTATTTGAAAGATGCTCAATATCTTTATATTAACCCTCTTCAACGGTCTTTCTACACAAATTTAGATGACAAGTTGCTGACATAATAAAGAACAATAAGTCTAGATTAAAATGCTTAAGTCTAACCAGATAATAATAATTCTGTGCCATTAAAAAATGCCTGTTTGTATTACAAATATATTGGAATTCAGTAGAACCATACTTCAAAGTGAAGGCCTTGAAGCAATATTTGTCTCTGGCCTCCTTCTGCTCTCTGAGTTCTCGTTTCCTCTCCTCTTCCCTGCAGCTCAAAGAAGTCTCAGAAGTTAGAATTCCTCCTCTCTAAGGCAGGTCATAGAACCCAGAGCACCTTTCCCTCAAATCTAGCCGTAAAAGCTAAATTGCTCTCCATAAACAGCCCCACCCATATTTCTGCACAGAACTCTCTGTAAAGAAGTCCTCTGACATATTTTTTTATCATAGGTCCTAAGACCCCCTTTCCCTCATTGCTTAAATGGTCCAATTCTACACCCCAGTGGGGGGGGGGGGTGCCACAAATGAAAGTCAAGAAGAATCTGGACAGATAGATCTTGTGAGCATCTTTCATCATCTTTTGTTGGCTCAGACCCTTTATGTCCACTCAAAAGGTCTTATGACTCCCTCTGCTTCACTGAAACAGCTCACAAAAATGGATTATTCACCCTGGATCTGTTTTTGGGCCTTCATCCTGGCGTCCAGAATTATTAGTGACTGGTCACCAAAGTTCATAGCATTTTCTCCTTCCTGCTAACTTGTCTATTGTCGGTTTTTCTCAGCAGACTCAAATATGTTACATCATAGTGAAATTTTTTAACTTCTCTCTGAAGGCTTTATGGCAATCCCAGGTAAGTACAAATGTATGCACTGGATTTGGCAAACAATTTTAATCAACTTTTCTAACTCATCCTAAACACTAGCAATTGGAATATTTTAGGGTTATGCAAGCATCTGCCTTTCGCTGGAATGTGCTAGATAATCCCTCTCCACAGCCTGAGCTGATCACTGCTCCTAGATGTGGGAGCTATATGCAACAGGCGGTTGTTAACCAGGTTGCAACTCACCACAACCCAAAAGTTTTCTATTACCCATACATACATCCTCTCTCGGTTGCTCCCCAACACACTAAAATAATAGCATCATTATCTTTTTCCTGTGTGTGGCCTAATTTTTGATTCGATAGACCCTATCAAAGATCTAAAACGAGCAAAGGCACAAATTACAAAGCAAAGATTACACACAACATTCATAACCCATGGAAATGAGCACGCGAAGCTTTGCAACCAAGTGGCAGAGCAAACAGGCGTATAGGATTGGTGGCACTCTGTTGGTTAGAAAGAGAAATGATGTATCTGCTTCCTGCTCGGAGAAGTTACAAGCAGAACCTACGGATTGTACTGAAAGAAGTACTGTGTGGTTGGCCACACAGACACCAAAAAAGAGGAAGAATGGCTTGGCAGTTACAAGAAAAAACTAAAAGGAAGTTTAAAAGGAAGTTCATCAATTTCCATGGTTCTAGTACAGATCCCTTGGAGTTCAAAACACTGGAAACCAACCATTTGTCTCCCTGTTACCACCCTGGGGTGTGCCTGACAGAAAGAGGCACTGACAGTAGGCATCTAGGCTTTTCTAGTGACCAGATTAGTAGAACTGATGAGTCTAAACACCAAGCTTGGTTATTGCTGCCATGTGCTTCTAGAAGCAGGAGTAATTATAACCCATTAGAAACTCCCCTGTTCTCTCCTATGCCTTCCACGACATCAATTCCAAGCCTGCCCAGACCATCCCTGCCTAGGCAGTGGGTGTCATCTAGGACATTTCGGCTAGCCATAGATCATTCCTCCTCTGTGCTTATCCTCACAGGCCTGTCTTGGTCCAGACTTGGGAAGTTATAGACCAGTGTCACATCAAAACTACAGACATCCTCCTTAAAGGGGAATGGCATCATGTCATAACCCTGCTAAGAAACCCAGAAGACCCCACATCAGTCTTAGGGCAGAAAAGTTTAACACATCATCAAAGACCTCTGCCACCTTGGTTCTGCTCGTGCGTCTTACCTGGTCTCTCCCTCCTTCCTTCACTTCCCACAGTCCTCTGTTCACTCCTCGTGTCTGCACTTCAGAAATGCTCAGTTTAGCTTTTTTCCATCTGGGGACCTTCATGAATTCTCACCCCTGTACTTACAGCCATGTAACCACAGCCCCACCCTCTTCAGCCTATTTATTAACTCATAAGGCACTTCCTCCACTAGCCACTTCCTATGTGTTCCACAGAACCTGGCACTGTTCATCTCAGAGTCGATAGCACTCTAGACTGTATTTGTCTACTACATTGACCTTCTCATTACTTCCCAAGCTCCAGTGGCACTGGAACCTCCTCATCTGGCCCATGGTTTTGTTCCTGACGTCTGATACATGCCTGGCTCACAGTGCTACTGTGCTTATTGAATGAGTGATGCTTTCTATTTCCTTAATAAATGGATCATGGGCATACATGTGCTAAAGTTGCTCTTTTAACAACTATTCTTTCTAGGACTCAAGCACCAGAGTGGCTTTGATCTGTCATCCCTCTTTGAGGCTCCTGGGGGTTTGGGGGCATTTCATCTCCCCTTGCTAGACCCTGTCCTTTTATATATGGCTGTCTCCTAAACACCCCTGATGCAGATTAGGACAAAACAGGATGAGCGCATTTGGTGTCATAGCAAGTTGAAGAGCATGAAGGGAGGAGTGGCCCAGAACTTGGAGGAGGACCGTTGGCACTCCAGCTAAAAGAAGATTCTCAGGGGGAGTGTTCTTGTCAGTTAAATCTATTCTTTGACAATTATAAACACATATGTAGTGCATTTGGTCACCCCAACCTTCTCTTACCTCCTTCTCACCCCTGCCATGCTCCTCTCACCCCCTCAAGTCTGTTTCCCACAGTCACACCTCTCTTTTTATTTTGTGACTATCTGATTTTATTGTCCAGTTTTTAAAGGAAGATTTATTTAACAAGTTTCACTTAGTACAATACATCTAAGTAGAATTCACAATATAAGATAAGATTTAAATCAAAGCCCCAGAATTCCATACAAATGACATGACCAAACTCCTAATGTATTGGTATTACATCTCAAAATTGTCCCGGATCTAAAAAAAAAAAAAAAAGAAAAGAAAGTGAAAATGTACACTCATGTGCCTTACAGGATATAAAACCAAAAAGCTAGACTTAACAAACGTGCCAAATGTTGTCACTTTGAATCACAGACACAGCTCCTATTTTTTTTACAGAGAAGCATGTTTTGAAGTTTTCCATGTGGTAGAAGAGCAGCATTTAATGTAAGTGGAACTGCTTTAAACCACAATATGCTCACTGCTTAAGTACACTCCTACAACATAACTAACTCGAGGAAAGCTGAAAGTGGATTTGACAGTTATAGTCAATCCTAAGCTTGTTGTTACATCCTAAATGAAGATTTTCAGTGTTCAAAATGGCTGAGCTTAAAGTGTGAAAACAATCTTAACTTCTACTTTACAGTAAACATGAATCACAAGCTTGTAATGTGAAACTGTTAAACTTAAATTTTGTTCTCTTAAAAAAAAAAAAAAAAGGAGAAAGAAGCTGAGCAATAGTGATGAGAAGCAATTGTATTTCCCATTTACCAATCATACAGGATATGCCGGACATCCTCCCTACTCTGCCCAGTTCCTATGAATGCAGCTTCTATTCCTGTAGATGCTATTTGATGCTTCCTCTCATCCTAAGCAAGACTTGACTGATAGTCACTTGAGTTTTCCTGAAGGACTTGGTCATACCCACTCATACTGCTCTGACCGCCATAACCCCCTCCATAGCCACCACTCAGCTGCTGGCTGGCCGGTCCTCCATAAACTAGACTGGGTGAATAAACCCATCCCTCCCATCATCTGGCTACCATAAGCACCACTGCTTGCCCCTGCTGTAGAATTCAGAAAGACTCTACACAGCTATGATCATAAGCTCCTCCACTTGTCCCTGCAGTAGGATTCAAGAAGAGCTCCACATATCTGTGCTGCATATTTGCTTTATCTTTTGCCGTAGCTGCCACAGTGTCTTCATGAGTAGCAAACTCAACATCTGCCTCACCAGGAACTCTTCCATCAGGTCCTATTTCAATGTGTACTCTCATGGGATTAAGAGGTGAGAAAAAATTGTAAATATCATTCTCAGTGGCTCTGTATGGTAACCCCCTCATGTGTACACAGTGCCCTGTGGTACTCTGGAACTGGACCCACCATCTCCATATCTATGATCAGACAATCCTGAGAGACGGTAGTTTAGGTCTCTTCCAAATCTATCAGACCCCAAACCCATACCTGTCGTTATAACCTCCATAGTCATCATAGCCTCTGTACCTCCACCATAGAAACCTGCCTCATTCGTTCAAACATAGCTCCTCTGCCAATGCTATTATACCCTCTTCCATCCCCTGCCCTATCATAAGGACCCGGGCACTTCATAGTCATGAGCTTTCGAGGTGGATCATAGTGGGTTCAGACTTCAGCTTGGCTACTCTTGAAGATTTCGATGTACCTATGCCCTATTCTTTTCTTGTGGTTTTTTAAGGCCTTTTCAGCTATCTCCTGTGAAGCAAACTGCACAAAAGCTTCCCCTGTGCTCCGCCCCTGAAAGTCCACTGGCAGTGTCATCCCATTTGGCACAATTTCTAACCTTGAAAAGAACTGAACAATTTCTTCCTTGCTACAGCCAAATGGGAGTCCTCTGAACCACATAAAACCATCATTGGCAGTATCAGGACTATTTGGACCAGTATGCTTTAACACCTAATCCATTTCAACACATATCTGTGTCCCATGGTTTCTCTGTCTTTCTTTAAAGCCAATTTCACTTCATCTTCAGATTCAAGTTCGACAAATACTTCCACTTGGTCTGCCTTTTCTGGTGTAGATGAAACAAACACCTGATGTGCCATTTTGAATGTTGCAATCAGAGAAGAAGCACATCACCTCCTTGGCTGAGCAGAACCAGGGTAGGCCCCTGATCTTCACCACGAGCCCCTCCCTGCCCTCTGTGCTCAGCATCATGGTGACTGATGGACTCTTGGTGGCAAGCTTGGCTCAGTGCAATTTCAATGTGGCTTCATAAAATCCACTTCAAGTATGTGCCTTGAGGAATTACCCTTTGACCCTGTTAGAGTTTCTTCCAGGAATCTGGTCGACAGAAATACTTTTAAAATGTTTGCTGCAGGACTCCAATGAGACCGGGGCATTTTCCTCCTTCCCTCAAATGGCTATAGCGAGACCTGACTCTCTGATTCTAACCAGGAGCAATTGTGTAACCATGGGTTGAGAACTACCTATTTCAGCCTGGTGGTCTCGCTGATGGGTACACAGCTAAAGGCAACGACTATACCCCAGAAGCAATCAGTTTCTAATAGAATACAAAGGATTTTTTTTCATGTCTTTCCTCTGGAAAAATAGGCAAAGCAGTCCTCACTCATGGGACCTTTCTCTGGTTTCCTTATTTATTGTGTGTGTGTTTGTTTATCTATTTTGATACAGGATCTGAAGGTCTGTCACTTGCTATATATCCCAGACTAGCCTCAAACTCACAGCAATTCTCCTGTCTCAGCTTCCTGGTTGCTGGGATTACAATCCCATATACAGTCTTTGTATCGTCACTTCTTTGTTTCACGAGACAATCACCAAAAGGAGCCAGAAGGGAGAACACATAACGCCTGTGCTCCTGGTGCCCCATCTGGCCAGAAGAGAAAGACTAATCAAGGAGTCTAAGCCAACTTGTTAAGACATGAAAAGTGTCCCCGGGGGCTAAATCAACATGTTCTGTTTTCACAGGACCAAAATCCCTTGTTGGTTTGTTAGACGCTGAGAGAATGGGCTAACTGATAACCAGTGTAAAGGACGAAGCTAAAAGCATCTGTGGGCTGCAAAGGGAGCCATGGTAGAAAACAGCCAGGAAGCTCTCCTCTTCTCCTAGTTTACATCTTCCCACAAGTTCTTCTCATTTGCAAAATTCCCATCAGTTGATGCTTCATGCTGTATCCCTCAGAAACTCACTTTAGTCACTAACAACCTTATGCTTTTACTTTTGGCTTCTCGCTGTCTCCTCCAAAGTGTCTTGAAGTCATTGATTTGGAAAGTAGTGAACAAATCCATTTCAACTTTAAACATTCTTACTTTTATAGAAATATTCTCTACTCCATAACTCAGAATTAAACTACTTCTATATGATTTCTAGAAACTTTTTCCTCAGTAGTATCTTACTCGAGGGCTTTAATCTCTAAAACAACATTATGGCAAAAACAGAAAGAATTCACTTTAAAGCCCCTGTCTCCACCAATTCAATCCTTTCCTTGAAACAGTGCCCAGGCAGGCATAGTTCATGGAAGGCTGAGACCAGTGCGGCAGACATCAATCAAACTTGAAGAAAATGAAATTTCCTTCAATACTCTATTATAATTCCTGTAATACTCTTCCTATTTCCCACCAAATGTGCTCATCCTTAGAAGCTCGTCCACATCTGGGTTCAAGGTGTTCAGGAGATAGGAGATAGTGGTACACAGAAGGACAGGGCCATCAAGAGAGATGAAATACCCTCATTCTTGTGTGTGTGTGTGTGTGTGTGTGTGTGTGTTCATGCACGAGTGTGAGTGTACCTCGGTGCACATGTGGATGTCAGAAGGCAACCTTTTTTTTTTTTTTTTTGATACTTTATTTACATTTTAAATGTTTCCCCCTTTCCAGCTCTCCCCTTTGGAAACCCCCTATCCCATCCTCCCTCCCCCTGCAACCTTTGATGCTGGACCTGGCTTTCCACCTTGAATGATGCAGGATCTCTTATCCACCACTGCATAAACCAGGCCAGCTAGCCTGCACACTTCCAGAGAGTCTACTGCCATCACTTCCTGCCTTCCCATATGAACGCTGGGATTGCCAATGCATGCTACCACATGGCTCCCTGCAAGCTCTGAGGCTCCATACTCATGGCCCCTTGTTACCCAACAAGTGCCTTATCCACCAAGCTGTTGAGCTAGCTCCAGGCATTTCCAGTCTTGCACATTCAACAGCTCTCCAAAATACCCCTTTTAAAGTTACCCCAAATCATATAAAATGGTAAAATATCTTTTACTACAGGATAAATCATATCTTATTCTTGGCTTCACCTCATGCAAAGGATCAATAAAGTGGTTCCCTCCTGTAGAAGTTCTAGTAACATAAATATGATAATAAATAGATGGTAGATAGAAGATTGATATAAATAAATATCCCAATAGATATCAGTAGATACGCAGATGACCTATAAATAGATGATATAGAGATGATTAATAGACATACATATGTAGATAGAAGACTGATATAGACAATTCAAATAGATAAATAGGAGATAGAGCTATCATAGAAGGCTGATATCAGTAGGTAAATATATGTATACACACACACACATATGAGTGAGAAAGGGGAGTGTGAAGATACAGAAGGTTAACATGCACACACACATATGTGTGTGTATATTCATTTAAAATTAAGTAAGTACATTTAAAAAAAAAAAAAAACCTCAGACTTCCAAAAAGATTTTCTTTCCTTGACACACATGGTTGTTTGGTTTACACTAAGCTGTGCCTCTAGCCCTTTCTCTCTCTCTTTTTTTTTATTTGCCATTTCAAGTTCAGGATTTAAATCTTTGTTCACAAAAATAATTGTCCTTTAAAAAAAAATCAAAAACAAAACAAAAAACAAAAAACAGAAAAATCAGAGGAGGATGCCAACTGATGCAGAGAAAATAAGGAGTTCACGACTGAAATGATAACGGAACAAGACAGCTAGGAACGCAGCAGGGTGGAGAAAGGATGCCTTGTCCATGGAGCTAGCTAGTCGGCAAAGAGGTCTCTCCTCAGGGTGAAAGTGGGCACAGCTGGGTACCGGTGACTCCGTGCTTTAAGCTAAGGATTAAACTGGAAATTCCCTCTAATGATTGGAGTCCATTCAGCAATTAGGTTATTATAGACAATTCCCCTGCTCCAATTCCACACTCACCAAGCAACCTGCTGGTAATAAATTGCTTTCCCACAGAAGCCTTCAGGGAAAGAACACACTGGTCATGCTAAAGTGAACATCTGGTCCTCTCAAGTCTGTTTTACACGTTTTAAACTAATAATCTGCCATTCTTGTTGTCATACATGTGTGTCATACATATCCTGAACTAGTGTTTGTCTGCCTCAGAAAGATATATCTGTTTCTGGTGTTCTATTAAAGTGCTGTCCAAAGTCCATAAAACAAAAGGTCTTTTCTGGCCATAGGCTGCCAAGCTGCTCAGGACCAGGAGGCAGGAGTGGTTAGAAGCTTGTCTTCTGACGTCTGGAACTCTTGCTTTCCCTCCTGTATAGAAGGAACATTTCCTCCTGTGTAGAGAGAGTTCCTGACTATAGAACCTAAGGTGAATCTCTGTAAGCTTTGGTACTGACCAACCTAGAGGAGCTAAAGAAACAGATTTTGCTTTGAGCAGCCTGTATTCCTAACATGCACTCTTTGATTCCATAAGATGCAATGGCTTCCTCCAGCTATTTCATTGTTAACATGCGGGGCTCTCCACAGATGAGTGCCCCTCCCACTTCCTCCTCTCCAGCCCACCCCCCCCCCATACCCCTCCTCTCTTCTTACACATCTCTCAATCTCCACTACTTGTTCCCTAGGTTTTCTTCCTATTGCTCCTTAGGTTGTTTGCTTCCCAGATGTGTGCTTGGTTGAACCTTGAAACCCCACCTGCAAAAGCAGCAAGGCCTGTCGTTGAAAGACTAGGAAGATGTGTGAAGGAGCAGCCTGTTCTTCCTCCATCTCTGACCCTTGTCTCCCTCAGGCCCCAGGCTCCCAGAGCTGAGAAGCAAAAATCTCATAGATCCTGTTTCCCATGGACATAGAGACCTGGCCATCAAGCTCTAGTCAGCCTTGTCTGCCAGCTCAAGACCAGGCCCTTAAAGCCCCCAAGACTGCACAAGGGAAATCCTAACGACTCTTAACCACCGGAAATGAAACCAGAAAGAGAGAAAGGGGAGAGTCAGGCTTCTGCCCTGCGTGAGTTCAGCTGAGTGTGAGAGAGGGCGGAAGGTATGGGTGAAGTATCCATCACATCCAGTTTCAGTGGCAGCTTTCTGCAATCACGGTGCACATAGATTTCACACAGTGTGCAAACATACAAGTGAACCTCTCTCTGGCTCTGTGTGTGTGTGTGTGTGTGTGTGTGTGTGTGTGTGTGTGAAGTGACGGCTAATGCAGCCAAACGTGTGAGTAACTGTCTAATCACCATGCCTCAACAGTAAGTTATTCTCTTATATAATGTTTTATATCTATTTTTCATCTCCATCATCTCTGTATTCACTGTTCCCAAGATCCTTCTGTGTGTCCACCTATTCGTTTCCCCCAGTCTGTGAGCTTCTAAAGGAATTCATCCTTGTCTCTCTCCTGACCAACCCGTGCTGACGGGCCAAGTTCACAGATGGTGGTAGGAGGACTGGGGTTAGAGGTTAGCAGGATCAAATGTGGGGAGCTGGACTCTAGTGCTAGTGGAGAAATGGGGAACTGATAAGGGGAAGGAAGATTACAGAGGCAGGGAGGCTTGTCTGGAAGAGAGAGGAGGAGCAAGGAAGCAATGCAGAGAAAGGCAGCGGGACAGGCTAGGAGAGGAAGGAAGGAGAAGAGAAGGCTGGCAGGCGGGGGGAGAACACGGGCAGAGGGTGAACAACAGGAGGAAGAGAGGATTTAACATTTTATGGTTTGGTAATGGCTACATGCTTAATATAATATAAACAGAACACATACTGAGCTGATATATATCACACAAATACACACACACACACACACACACACACACACACACACACGTGCATGCGGTCCAAGGCTAAGCCCTCAGCTTGTATTATCTCATTCAGTCTTCACCAGAACGCTAAAGAAGGAGCCATCATTGTCCCCATTTTATAGATGAAATGACACAGTATTGCAATGGACAGGAACCTGTGATTAACCCTGCCAGTAACAGAGACAGAGAAGATCCATAAGAAGGAAATGATTAACTCCGCCCACCTCACCCATTGTCATTGTTCTCGAAGTCCCCCTGTGCCAGTCTGCTGGATACATTTTAATTTATTTTTAGTATTTATTCTAACTTTGTGTGTGAATATTCCCATGGATGTATGCGTGTGCACCACGTGCCTGCCTGGTATCTATGGAAGCCAGAAGAGGGAATCAGATTCCCTGGAATTGGAGTTTCAGATGGTTATGAGCTGTCCTATGGGTTCACGGAACTGAACCTGGGTCCTTTTCACCTGTCCAGCCCAGCCCAAGTGCTTGAAAGATTACTGTCACAGCACGGACCACATGGAAAGAGTCTTGAGGACAATGACAAAGCAGAGCTAGGTGCAGTAAGTGTCTCTGTGGCTAACTCACCACTGTCTAAATGTGATCCTAGGTTGGGGTCAGAACCAAGAGGGCCTGGGTAACGACTAGACCTTAGTATTTGAACACTAAGGGTTTGGAGATGGCATTGGTCACTATGATGACATTGGTCAAAGAAGAGGACATGGAACGGCAGAGTCAGAAATAGAAAAGGACAATGATAAATCCAATCTGATTACATTGACTTCTTGATCATCTTCGAAGCCAAGTAAACTGGACAAATGTGTAGGGGTGGAATGGTAAGCATATGAGCGAGACCTGAAGCCCTGAGAAGGAATGGCCTCAGTGAGGAAGAACCAGAGGGAAGAGGGGCAAGGAAAGGTCAGGAGCTGAGGAGAATGAGCCGGTCAAAGGGCAATGATAGAGCGAAGGGAGGATTCACCCTTCAAAGACTGGTTCAGGAAGGGCCCAGCACATGAGAGGCACTCAGCAAACAGCCCTCAAGAGAGTAAAGAGGAGGGAAAGGGAAGGGGCCCAGAGTAAGGAAGAAAAGTGTTTTTAGAAAAGCAGAGCGTTTAGAATGTCTAACACTCACTTACAAATGTATTTACCGATATGTACAATACTTAAGATAACTAAGAAGCTGCTGTTTTCTCTGCTAGCCTTCCAGGAGAAATCCTTAAACAGAAGCAATGTGCTACACAGGAGTGTCTGGAATGTACATTTGATCTCAGAAGCTGAGACTAGAGGAGAAGGGGGGGAGGGAGGGAGGGGAGGAGGGAGGGTGGCCTAGGCACAGGGCAGGGCAGGTGAATTCCTGTGAGTTCTGTGAGCTCCAGGCCAGCTTGGTCCACATAGCAACTTCCAGGCCACCTGAGGCTACACAGTAAGAGTCCATCTCAAAATGAGAGAGAGAGAGAGAGAGAGAGAGAGAGAGAGAGAGAGAGAGAGAG
>JADRCH010000045.1:2573902-2610283 GCA_019843965.1 Rhynchomys soricoides
GAGAGAGAGAGAGAGAGAGAGAGAGAGAGAGAGAGAGAGAGAGAGAGAGAGAGAGAGGTAGAAGAACAAAGGAGAGAGGGAGGAGAGGGAAAGTTGTCTTATTTCAAGCATTGTCTCCTAACAAAAATTTCTGTGTGATAGTGTATGACCAAACACTGCTGTGCTCAAGGACACACACAATCTCCAAAGGGCACAAAATATCACTTGGCGTGTTTTAAAGATTCGTTTATCCAGTATCAAACAATATGAAATGCATTCATAAATAAATAAAGGCGGAGCAAAAATCCCCCGCCCCCGAGTTTTCCTCTCCAATGGAGGCTGACATGCAGCCACATCTGAGAGAAGAGCCAGTTTGTAAGCACAGGCATTTATACCCCACCCCTCATTCTTATCTTGAAACACTTCAATCCCCAAATAACATTTCTCACCAGTGTCTTCTTCAAGCAGCTGTCGTTAACCTGAGACCTGAAACTCTCTCTCTCTCATGTCTACGAACAAAACAGCCGATGGATCAAATTTTGTCCTTAAACAAACCTTAGCACTGAAAATCTATCCCTGGAACCTCAGAAACACAGGCCAGTGCGAACCGTACATCTGAAGCACGAATTAACCACAGAATAAACAGGACCTCGGGCTGTGCAGAAGAAACCTGCTACCCAACACTCTAAAACCAAGATACTCTTTACGCTGCACTTTAAAGTGCGCATCCAGCGCTTTAGACATGGCACTCACAGAATAAAAACCTGAATCTCAAGCACAATGAAAAGAAACTGTCCTATCTCCTATCCTCAGCTAATTTCCCCCCAAATTATTTCTAGGACAAGGCAAACAACACATATTTACTGTAGCTCAGCCATACACATGGAAACAGCAAACCAAAACAGGAATTTGGAAGATAGAAAATGTTAGTAAGCCCCAAGCAAACCCCAATTGATCTCCTTAGCCAGGGGATGGGTCCCCACCCACTCACCTCAACCTGGATCTAACTTTCTCCAGAGAAAGGAGGTTTCCCAGCAATGCAGATACCAAACAAGTATCCACTGGGTAAGCACACTCACGCAAAAGCAGGGTTGGACTGAAAGCTCCAGGAATTACAGAAAATGAACCGACTCTCTAAGGGGCCATCCTAGAAAAGTTCAACTCCCAGAAAACACACACACAAAACCACAAAGCAAAACACACACACACAAACCCTTGACCACTTACCACAACCGGAAGCTACTGGGTGGTAACCAGAATCAACAGTCTTCAGGAAAGGATGCTGTCACTTCAAGAAAGCAGCTTCCCCAGCCCTGAGGGGAGGGGGCCTTCTTGGAAAGAGTCTGAACCCTGAGGAGCATCTCCTCCTTCAGTTACCTGCTACCAGGGCTGAACAAAAGGGGACTCCCAAGAGACTGCTCCTGGAGGAAGGCTGCTTCTGAGGAAATCAAGGTAGAGGTGATCAACACAAAAGCCAGCTAGCTACAGTGTCTACTTGCCAACCTTCTAGCTGCCCTGTACTGAGAAGGATAAGCAAGTGTCTTTGGAGTCACCACCTGTTTTCCCAGAGATTAAATAATCAGCAATGGGGAGACATCACAGAGGGAGTTGGGCTCTCTCAGGAATGAAAGCTAAGCATGCAGAAGCAACATTTAAGGCACGATGCAGCAACACTTCTTTCCCAGCATCCTTCATTCCTAATCAAAGGACATCAGGGTTAACCCTTTCGTTGATTTAATGGGAATTCGATTTTTAATTTTTTCAGTATGGAATCACTTTTGAGGGATTCGGTTCATTGAGTGGAATTAAATAAAAACAAAATATTTCAGTTTGTTGATGCTTCCCCCCACCACCACCACCATATAGCCCTAGCTAGCCTGGAATTGCTCTTTAAACCAGGCTGACCTGCAGCTCCCAGAGATCCACCTGCCTCTGCTTCCTGGGTGCAGGGATTAAGTGTGTGCCAGCATACCTGGTAGTTTGCGACTATCTTTTTTTTTTTTTTTTTTGCACATATTTCTGTGAATTGCATACATAAATACTGTATTACATCATTTCACCCGGCCCTTTCCTCTCTCTTCAGCTCCTCTATGACCCCAAATCCTTCTCCAGGTCAAGATCTCTTCTTCCTTAATTATTATTGATTATCATTGGGGTGTGTGTGTGTGTGTGTGTGTGTATGTATATGTGTGTGTGTGTTTAAATACAACCTGCTGAGTCTAGTTAGTGTTGCTCATATGTGTTTGTGCTTAGGAATGACCACTTGGGATTAGATAACCTATAAGGGAGAGTGTCCCTGGAGCAAATGGAGTCTTCATCTCTCATCAGCCATTAATTGTCTGTTGCTCTTTATCCAAGGGAGGGGTACAGTGAGATTTTTCCCCTCCACACTGACGTGTCAGCTGCTGTTGTGGTTGGGTGGGTCTTGTTTAGGCAGCCATACTCTCGAGGTTTCGTGGATGCAGCTTCCCTGTTGTATATAAAAGACACAGTCTCACAGCAGACACCCCGGTCCTCTGCCTCTAAGCACTTTTCCTTCCCCTCTGTGATGTCCCCTGAGTTTTGGGTGTGACAGTTGTATTGTAGATGACTCAAGTGAGGTTGGGCACCCCACATTCAGTTCTCTGCATTTTGACCAGTTGTGCATTTCTGCGATGAAGTCCGTGTACTCCAAAAAGAAGTGTTTTGGTGAGAGATGGAAGCTACGCTTAACTGTGGGTGTAAGGTTAATACTTTAGAATGCACTTAGAAATGGTGCTGGTTTTGGAAAGTGGTAGCAGTGGGTTCTCCTCTAGGGTCCATGGCCTCACTAGCCACAGGTTTACAGTAGATTACAGTACCAGGCATGAATTCCCTCCTACTGAAGTCCTTAAGTCCAATTAGATTGCTGTTGTTTATGCCCAAGATGTAAGGGCCTCTATTGCACCATTGGCTATAACTGCCATGCTGGTCACTGTTGCAGCTGTTAATGCTTTTCTCCCTTGGCAGCTTGTGCAGCATCTTAAGATACTATGAGAGCCGGTCCTCAGGGAGGAGGCTTCCAAGTCAGCTTCAGTTTGACTCCTCCAAGTTCTGCGTGTGAAATGTGTGATGTCTTCAAACCTATCACTCTGGTTAATTTCTAAAGACGGATGAGGTTCCAGAAAACTGCTGTTCCACCGACCCGTGCTCTTCCACCCACCGACCCCATCCTCTCTACCCACCCAACTCCACCCCATCTCTTCTCCTACACAACTCATTTTCCTGTCCTACTCCAAGCTTCTCTTGAATTGAAACCAGCTCACCATCGCATTCAGAAACAGATACATCAGATCCGTGAAATCACACAGAACCATAACCATTTTAATATCTAAAAATCTAAATTTTTAAGCTCTCAAATCTAACCTTCTTCAGTTTTGTGTTATCTGGTATGCCGTGCTGGACTAAAATTCAGTGTCTTCGTTACTTTTTTATTGCTGTGAAGAGATGCCATTTCCAAAGCAACTTATAGAAAAAAAAGTTTATTGGGGAACAGTTTCAGAGGGTGAGTCCATGACCATCATGGTGGGGAGCATGGAAGTGGGCAGGCAAGCATGGTGCTAGAGCTCACATCTGAGCCACAAGCATGAAGCAGAGAAAGCACACTGGGAATGGCATGGCTTTTTAGAACTTCAAAGCCTGCTCCCAGGGACTACCGCCACCTCCAATAAGGCCACACCTCCTAATCCTTCCCAATCAGTTCAGCAACAGGCAACCAGCCTATAGGGGCCATTCTCATTCAAACCACTGCACTCTGCAGGAGAAAAGGTGACTAATTATCACCCAGTTCCCTTAACAATCAGTTCCTACAATCTCTGAGATTGGATCCACCAGCTGCAGACTACACCATCAGGTATGATGAGCCTTTGGGGTACACTTTATATTCAAATTATGACAAAGAGGATCTTGTCATAATTTCACAAGGTAATGGTCCACAAAAAAAAATTCATAAATAGTTCTTATTTCCTCCTCACCCCTACACACCATGTGCCTCCCTCGGCTTCTTATGTGTGAATGGAGAAGTGGTCTCATGGCTCCCTTCTCCTGTACTACCTGTTATGATTCAAGGCCATGCTGGACAGATGCCTAACCCTCTAAGGTAGGGCTTGCAACCATGTCTGACAATCTGAGCATACTCCCCAGGACCTGCAAGGTGGAAGGAAAAAAGTGACCTCCATGTGAGCACCACAGCATTCTAACCCTCACGCCATGCGCGCGCACACACACACAGAGTCACGCACGCACGCACTCAAACACACACGCACATACACACACATGCATGTACACACACACACTCTCACACACACTCACACACACACTCACACACACACACGCACATACGCACACACACAATAGTAAGTGCTTTTAAAAATGCTGTTGAGTATCATTAAAAAAAACAATGAGTTTTTACTTAGAATTAGGGCAGAATGCCCAGCAATTTCTAAAGTGGCCATACAAATAATTTTGCCATTTTGTACTACATATTTATTTGAGGCAGTTATATGCTATGATAATTATAAATGTAAAATAAAAATCAGGTCTTTATGAGATCTAAAATGTTCTACATATCAAGCATGCAGCTAAGGTTTAATTTTTTTGTTAATTTACTTGGACAGTTTCATATATATATACATATGTAAAGTTTCATATATATTTTTCATATATATATATAATATTCTACTCACAGTCATCCTCTGTCCTCCCTAATCCTCCTCCCATGAGCCACTGGCTCATCCCTCCTCCCACCGAGTTCCCATGGCACTTTCATGTCTAGTTTTAACTTTGCTTTCACACTACGACTAAAATCAAACCCTGGGCTCAGCCAGGATTCCTTATGTGAGCATGGGTGAGGAGCTAACCGCCAGAGCTTAAGTAATTCACCAACAGCCATGGGAACTGAAGATAATGGCTTCCTCTCCTTCAACCGTGCTCAACTGACATGCATTTCCTTAGCTGGGGCCCTGTGACCTCTTTTAACATCTATGACTGAATGTTGGCTGCCTCAGTCTTATGCAGGCCTCTTGAAAGCAACAGTAGCTGCTGAGAGTTCACGGTGCCTCTGCCACTCCGTGCCCATGAGACAGTATTTCGTTGTTCTCTCTTCCCTATTGTTTGGCTCCTGCATTCTGTCCATCCTCTCTTCCAAGAGCCCTGAAGGGGATGATGTTACTATCCTGCTTAGTGCTGAGCATTCAATGGCCACTTGTTCTTAGCACTTGAACAGCCATGAATCCAGCCAAGCTTTAATTCTTTGTACAAAAGTAAACATTGATCCATATGTGTGAGAAATGTCTCCCAGAGACTCAAGTAAGTAAATATTTGGTCCCCAACTGATGGTGTAGTTTGGAGTGTTTAGAAGGTGTGGCCTTGTTGGACGTATGCCACTGGGGGTGTACTGAAGCAGTTTAAAGACTTTGCTATTTCTGGTTGACTGTTTTTTGTTTGCTGTTCAAGAATGTGAGCCCTCTGGTTCCTGTTCTTGCCGCTATGTCTTCACTCCACCGTTATAGACACTAGCCCTCTGAAATCACAAACTCAAACTCTTCTATAAGTTGCCTTGGTCATGGTGTTTTATCACTGCAATAAAAAAGTATATCATATGATATGCAAGTTTGCCTTCATATTTAATAAATGGTATATGAAAGAATTTTTAATTAAGCTTCTTTACAATTTATTATCAGTGAATATTTGTTTTGTACAACTATTTTGTATACTGGCATGCCTGGAGCTGTATAAGATTCCTCAGATGAGTGGGAGCTGATCTGAGTAGGAAAAGTTTGGGAAGTCCTGCTTCAACTGACCTATCACAAGCTCATTGGGCATGCTCTAGACCATCTTTAAGGTTCAAAGAAATATGGGGGTAAACTGGAAATCAAGGGAAGAATTCTCACAGGAACTTTACCTGGCAACAAAATGAACAAATGTTTTCCACTAAGCAAGGAGTCTATAGTTTTTTAGACATATTTTCTTAGGTTTTCATAATTGAAACCTGACAAACATAAACTGTTATGAATCTCAGTGCCCTTGGGGCAGAGCCCCAGAAGGAAAGGCATTCTCCTATCCAATCGTGAAGTGTTCTGCCCAGTTGAAGGAATGCAGATGTAGCATCAAAGGGCCTCTAAACAAGTGCTAAATCCTCACTAATAAAACCATTTCACTCCAAAATTAAACTCCTTAATCCTCACACATTTGTTTCCAGTGCAAAGTGGAGCCATTTTACTTAATCCAGCCCTGAACACAGAGCTCCCGATTCCTAACTATTGATGCAAGTGTGATGTTTCAGTGCACAGGATGAGCAGCTGCTGGACACCCTGACCCTGTTGATTGCTTTGGCAATGCCTGCTCCATCCTGGAGTTCGGGTAAACAGGACAACCTCTCTCTGCACTTACCTCGGGATTTACAGTAGCCATTCTGGTGTTTCAGTGACATTCACTTGCTCTGGACTGAGATTACACACTGCAGTGGTTTGGATGAGAATGGTTCCATAGGTTTGAATGTTTGGTCCCCAGTTAGTGAAACTGTTTGGAAAGATTTGGAGGTTTTGTTGGAATAGGTGTGTCACTGGGAGTGGGTTTTGAGGTTTCAAAAGTCATGCCAAGCCCTGTCTGGCTCCCTCTCTGTGGGTCTCCCTACTCTTGTGGATCTTTGGCCAGTACAGTCCATTGGGGCAGTGGGAGCAGAGACAACAAGCAGGGAGTGGGGTCAGGGGTGGAAGCCCTGTGAAAACATATGGTAAATGACCACACTGGGACTAACTTTACTTTAGGTGATTCAAGGCTTATAAAGTTTTGGGGGACTGAGGGTAAGAACATCTAAGATAAGCAAAGGTCATTGGTTGAGAGCATAGGATACCAAAATGCCTTATTAACATAGGGAAGCATTCCAGGAATCTCAGGGGCTGGCTGAGCAGGCTCTTATCAGGAGAAAGAAAATTGAGGCTACGTGACATTCTCAGGTAGAGGCATAGGTATGAGGTTTTTTAATTCCCCAGACAAGGTCAGAGAAGGAGAAGCTCTGCTAGTAAAGGGAGTCTCCCATTACAAGCCAAGCCCAGAAGGCTATTGGGTCAATGGTGCACTTCACCCTTAGTTAGCAAAGTTTTCCCACACCTCTCTACCTGTAACTTTCTAATCAAAAATGAGCTCTCAGCTACTTCCCCAGCACCATGGCTGCCTGCTTGCCACCATGCTCCCTGCCGTGATGATACTGGACTGACCCTCTGAAAGTGAGTTTCTTTGGCCATATTGTCTCTTCATAGCAATAAAACAGCAATTAAGACATAAACACAAGATTGCCATGTAATTCTCCTGCCTTTCAAAGCTCCCATGGTTCTCCACCAACTTGCTATCACAGTGAGAAGTGTAGGGAGGGGCGATGTGTAGAAACCTCAGATTTTGAGCACTGGCCACATGTTTTCCATGTGCCTTTAAAACACAGAGATAGGATGAAAAGGTCAGTCCTTCTGGCCATTTATAGTCTTCTCTTGAGAAGTTGCTGTTTAGTTCCATTGCCCATTTTTTAATTGGTTTGTTTTCCTAGTGATTTGTTTGTTGTTGTCCTTGTTATTGTTGTTGTTTTAGTTCTTTGTATATTCTAGACACTGATCCTCTAACAGATGTACAGCTGTCAAAGATTCAATGTATTGACAGTTTCTTTTGCTGTTCAGGTTTTTCATGAGATCCTATTTGTTGATCTTATAGCCTATAATAATGATTTAGCATACTATAGCAGAGCACTTTCTTATTCATATATATACATTTTCTTTTTTTTTTTTCCCAGAATCAATGGTAACTCAATCACTGGGTGCATCAACTACAATCCTAATCTTGTAAACCATATTAAATCTAAATCCTCCGGTGGCAAATCCTAGCAGATTCGCCATATAAACCAGGAGACACTAGCAGCTACATCTTGTTCTCTTGCTGTCCCCATCCAAAAGCCCGTATCTCTCTTCTGCTTCCTCTCTTCCTCCATCCAGCTCGGAAGTCCTGCCCACTCACCCAGTGATTAGTCCCTTTATTCATTCTGGAAGGTTCACAAGAAGTCACCTGAGAATGTGATACATTCCTCCTTCCAGACAGCCCCTCCTGGGAAAGCAGAATTAACATTAAAATCCAATCAGCACCAGGGCCATCCACAGAACTTCCCCTTTTCTGTCCACTTAAAAGACTCTTTTATCTCAGACATAAATTGAGCACAACTATTACCATTTTGTAATTTATAAAGTACAAGATAGAACTAACACCCAGTCCATCATTTTTGTCAATAAAATAGAACACTGTCATCTATCCTAACTTAAAAGACTTATAATTCTACATCTGATTTATGTCCTGGCTTTAGATTGTGTGCCATCTGAAAACCATCCTCTGAAATCTGTTCTCTCAATGTTAAATAGCCTGGATTGGCTATGAGACTAAAGTAGTCTTTCAACTCCATCAGAAATCTGAGAATGACCAACATTATCTGAAGATATAGGAAGCCTAACATAGCATCCAGAACTGAGAAAAGATGTAGAGACAGCTGCCTACCTGTACAGCCCCAGTAAGTCAGAAAGTTGGAGCATCAGCCTTCTGGCTCAGGCTTATCTGACAGACCTTTGAAAAACAGGAATTATTAAGGATGAGCCTATTCTGTCTCAGCAGAACTAAGCTGTCCTGACCTGTAAATTGTTTCCTTTCAAACAGTACAGGTCTGCAGGAGAGATTGGCAGTTTTCTGCCCAGTGGCCACCTAGCTACCATGTACACCCTCACCTGGAGGTAAGATGCTCAGCTGCTTCTTTGAATCCACAAATGGGAAGCTGTTAGGAGCAGATTTGCCTCAACAAGTGAATAAATGACATTAAATGTCACATTTTGTGGATTTCTGACATTTTTGAAAACCAACTGTCTATGTAAAGTAATCTGGACTGTTGTCTGTTAACTACTCTCAGCAATTTCTAATTAAATATCTTGAAAACATCCTACAATAAACTCAGAGCCATGAATTTGTTATCTGGCCCTTAACTCACAGGCTTAATCATCACAGATCAGTTTATAATAACAGTTATAGAAGGACTGGGTCTAAGACCTATACCTTTTTTTTTTTTGCTTATTTATTTTTTTTGATATATTATTTACATTTCAAATGTTTCCCACTTTCCAGATATCCCCTTTGGAACCTCCCTATCCCCTCTCCCCTCCTGCTGCCCCTATGGGGGTATTCCCCCACCCACCCATTCACTCTCATCTTCCCTCCTTGGCATTTTCCTATACTGTGGCATCTAACACCCTCATGTACAAGGGCCTCTCCTCCCCCTGATGGCTAACAGGACCCTCCTCTGCCACATACGTGACCAGAACCATGGGTCTCTCCATGTATATTCTTTGGTTGGTGATCCAGTCTCCGGGAACATCGAGAGGTCAGGCCAGTGGACACTGCTGCTCCCTCCATGGGGCTGCCACCTCCCTCAGCTCCTTCGGTCCCTTCTCCAACTCCTCCATCTTGGACCTCATGCTCAGCCCAATGGTTGCTGTGAAGTGACTCTTGGGTATTCCGAACTTTTGGGCTAATAACCACTTATCAGTGAGCACATACCATGTTCATTCTTTTGTGACTGAGTTACCTCACTCAGGATGATATTTTCAAGTTCCATTCATTTGCCCATGAATTTCATGAAGTCATTGTTTTTAATAGCTGAGTAGTATTCCATTGTGTAAATGGACCACATTTTCTGTATCCATTCCTCTGCTGAGGGACATCTGTGTTGTTTCCAGCTCCCGGCTATTATAAATATGGATGCTATGAACATAGTAGAGCATGTGTCTTTATTACTTGTTGGAGCATCTTCTGGGTATATGCCCAGGAGTGAAATAACTGAGTCCTCAAGTGAAATTATGTTCATATTTCTGAGAGTCCACCAAACTGATTTCCAGAGAGGTTGTATCAACTTGCATTCCCACCAGCAACGAAGGAGTATTCCTCTTTCTCTACATCCTCTCCAACATCTGCTGTCACCTGAGTTTTTTACCTTAGCCAATCTGTCTGGTGTGAGGTGGAATCTCAGGGTTCTTTTGATTTGCATTTCCCTGATGACTAAGGATGTTGAACATTTCTTTAGGTGCTTCTCAACAATTTGAGTTTCCTCAGTTGAGAATTCTCTGTTTAGCTCTGTTACCCATATTTTGATAGGGTTATTTGGATCTCTGGAGTCTAGCTTCTTGAGTTCTTTGTATATATTGGATATTAGCCCTCTATCAGACGTAGGATTGGTACAGATTTTTTCCCAATCTGTTGGTTGCCGTTTTGTCCTATTGACAGTGTCCTTTGCCTTACAGAAGGTTTGCAATTTTATGAGGTCCCATTTCTTGATTCTTGATCTTAGAGCATAAGCCAATTGTGTTCTGTTCAGGAACTTTTCTCTTTTGCCTATGTGTTCAAGACTTTTCCCCACTTTCTCTTCTATTAGATTCCATGTATCTGGTTTTATGTGGAGGTCCTTGATCCACTTGGACATGAGCTTTGTACAGGGAGATAGAAATGGATCAATTCACAATCTTGTACATGTAGACTGCCAGTTGAACCAGCACCATTTGTTGAAAATGCTGTCTTGTTTCCACTGGGTGGTTTTAGCTCCTTTGTCAAAGATCAAGTGACCGTAAGTGTGTGGGTTCGTTTCTGGGTCTTCAATTCTATTACATTGATCTACCTGCCTGTCACTGTATCAATACCATGCAGTTTTTATCACTACTGCTCTGTAGTACAGCTTGAGGTCAGGGAGACTGATTCCCCCAGAAATCATTTTATTGTTGAGGATAGTTTTTATTATTCTGGGTTTTTTGTTATTCCATATGAATTTGAGAATTGCTCTTTCTAAGTCTATGAAGAATTGAGTTGGAATTTTGATGGGGATTGCATTGAATCTGTAGATTGCTTTCAGCAGGATGGTCATTTTAACTATATTAATCCTGCCAATCCATGAACATGGGAGATCTTTCCATATTCTGAGATCTTCTTCGATTTCTTTCTTCAAAGACTTGAAGTTCTTGTCATACAGATCTTTCACTTGTTTGGTTAGAGTCACACCAAGATACTTTATATAGTTTGTGACAATTGTGAAGGGTGTCATTTTCCTAATTTCTTTCTCAGCCTGTTTATCCTTTGACTATAGGAAGGCTACTGATTTGCTTGAGTTAATTTTATATCCAGCCACTTTACTGAAGGTGTTTATCAGCTGTAGCAGATCTCTGGTGGAGTTTTTCTGGTCACTTAAATATACCATCATATCATCTGCAAATAGTGATATTTTGATTTCTTCCCTTCCAATTTGTATCCCTTTGACCTCCTTTTGTTGTCTGATTGCTCTAGCTAGAACTTCAAGTACTATATTGAATAGATAGGGAGAGAGAGGGCAGTCTTGCCTAGTCCCTGATTTTAGTGGGATTGCTTCCAGTTTCTCTCCATTTAGTTTGATGTTTGCCACTGGTTTGCTGTATATTGCTTTTACTATGTTTAGGTATGCTCCTTTTATTCCTGATCTTTCCAAGACTTTTATCATGAAGGGATGTTGAATTTTGTCAAATACTTTTTCAGCATCTAATGAAATGACCATGTGGTTTTTTTTTCTTTGAGTTTGTTTATGTAGTGGATTACATTGATGGATTTCTGGGTACTGAACCATCCCTGCATCCCTGGGATGAAGCCTATTTGATCATGGTGAATGATCGTTTTGATGTGTTCTTGGATTTGGTTTGTGAGAATTTTATTGAGTATTTTTGCATTGATATTCATAAGGGAAATTGGTCTGAAGTTTTCTTTTATTGTTGGGTCTTTGTGAGGCTTTGGTATCAGTGTAACTGTTGCCTCATAGAATGAATTGGGTATTGTTCCTTCTGTTTCTATTTTGTGGAATAGATTGAAGAGTATTGGTATTAGGTCTTCTTTGAAGGTCTGATAGAATTCTGCACTGAACCCATCGCTCCTGGGCTTTTTTTGGTTGGGAGACTTTAAATGATTGCTTCTATTTCTTTAGAGGTTATGGGACTGTTTAGATGGTTTATCTGATCCTGACTTAACTTTGGTATTTGGTATCTGTCTAGAAACTTGTCCATTTCATCCAGATTTTCCAATTTTGTTGCGAATAGGCTTTTGTAGTAAGATCTGGTGATTTTTTTAATTTCCTCAGAATCTGTTGTTATATCTCCCTTTTCATTTCTAATTGTGTTAATTTGGATACTGTCTCTGTGCTTTCTGGTTAATCTGGCTAAGGGTTTATCTATCTTGTTGATTTTCTCAAAGAACCAGCTCCTGGTTTTGTTGATTCTTTGTATAGTTCTTTTAGTTTCTACTTAGTTGGTTTCAACCCTTAATTTGATTATTTCCTGTCTTCTACTCCTCTTGGGTGTATTAGCTTCTTTTTGTTCTAGAGCTTTCAGGTGTGCTGTTAAGCTGCTAGTGTATGCTCTCTCCAGCTTCTTTTTGGAGGCATTCAGAGCTATGAGTTTTCCTCTTAACACTACTTTCATTGTGTCCCATAGGTGTGGGAAAGTGTACTTTCATTTTCATTAAATTCTAGGAAGTCTTTAATTTCCTTCTTTATTTCTTCCTTGACCAACTTATCATTGAGCGGAGCATTGTTCAGCTCCCATGTGTATGTGGGCTTTCTGTTGTTGTTGTTGCCATTGAAGAGCAGCTTTATTCCGTAGTGATCTGATAGGAGGCATGGGATTATTTCAATCTTCTTATATCTGTTGAGGTTTGTTTTGTGACTAATTATATGATCAGTTTTGGAGAAGGTACCATGAGGTGTTGAGAAGAAGGTATATTCTTTTGATTTAGGATGAAATGTTCTATAGATATCTGTCAAATCCATTTGGTTCATAACATCGGTTAGTTAGTTTCACTGTGTCTCTGTTTAGTTTATGTTTCCAAGATTTGCCCATTGATGATAGTGGAGTGTTGAAGTCTCCCACTATTATTGTGTGAGGTGCAATGTGTGCATTGGGCTTTAGTAAAGTTTCTTTTATGAATGTGGGTGCCCTTGCACTGGGGGCATAGATGTTCAGAATTGAGAGTTCTTCTTGGTAGATTTTTCCCTTGATGAATATGAAGTAGTGTCCTTCCTTATCTTTTTTTGATGACTTTTGGTTGAAAGTCGATTTTGTCCGACATTAAAATTGCCTGTTTCTTGGGACCGTTTGCCTGGAAAATTGTTTTCCAGCCCTTTACTCTGAAGTAGTGTTTGTCTTTAACATGGAGGTGCGTTTCCTGGGTGCAGCAAAATGCTGGGTCCTGTTTATGTATCCAGTCTGTTAGTCTATGGCTTTTTACTGGGGAATCGAGTCCATTGATGTTAAGATATATTAAGGAATCGTAATTGTTGCTTTCTGTTATTTTCGATGTTCTTTATATGTTTGTGTGGCTATCTTCTTTTGAGTTTGTTGAAAGATTATTTTCTTGCTTTTTCTAGGGTGTAGTTTCCCTCCTTGAGTTGGCTTTTTCCATCTATTACTCATTGTAGAGCTGGGTTTGTGGAAACATACTGTGCAAATTTGGATTTGTCATAGAATATTTTGGTTTCACCATCTATGATAATTGAGAGTTTTGCTGGGTATAGCAGCCTGGGCTGGTGTTTATGTTCTCTTAGAGTCTGTATGAGATCTGCCCAGGATCTTCTAGCTTTCATAGTCTCTGGTGAGAAGTTTGGTGTAATTCTGATGGGTCTACCTTTATATGTTACTTGCCCTTTTCCCTTTACTGCTTTTAATATTATTTCCTTATTTTGTTTATTTGGTATTTTGACTATAATGTGACAGGAGGAATTTCTTTTCTGGTCCAATCTATTTGGAGTTCTGTAGGCTTCTTGTATATTTATGTTCATCTCTTTCTTTAGGTTAGGGAAGTTTTCTTTTATAATTTTGTTGAAGATATTTACTGGTCCTTTAAGGTGGGAATCTTCACTCTCTTCTATACCTGTTATCCTCAGGTTCTGTCTTCTCATTGTATCCTGGATATCCTGGATGTTTTGGGTTAGGAGCTTTTTGCATTTTGCATTTTCTTTCACTGTTGTGTCAATGTTTTCTATGGTGTCTTCCGCACCTGAGATTCTCTCTTCTATCTCTTGTATTCTGTTGGTGATGCTTGTATCTATAACTCCTGATTTCTTTCCTAGATTTTCTAACTCTAGGGTTGTCTCCCTTTGTGATTTCTCTATTGTTTCTATTTCTAGTTTTAGTTCCTATGTGGTTTTGTTCATGTCCTTCATCTGTTTGATTGTGTTTTCCTGTAATTCTTTAAGGGATTTTTGTGTTTCTTCTTTAATGGCTTCTAGTTGTTTACCTGTGTTCTCTTGTATTTCTTTAAGGGAGTTATTTATTTCCTTCTTAAAATCTTCTATCATCATCATGAGATGTGGTTTTATGTTTGTGTCTTGCTTTTCTGGTGTGTTGGGGTATCCAGGGATTGCTGTGGTGGGAGAGCTGGGTTCTGATGATGCCAAGTAGCCTTGGTTTCTGTTCCTTATGTTCTTGCCCTTGCCTTTCGCCATCTGGTTATCTCTGGTGTTAGCTGGTCTTACTCTCTCTGACTGTGGCTTGTCTTTCCTGCAAGCCTAGGAGTCAATACTCCTTGAAAACAAGTTCTCTCTGAGAGAAATTTGTGTTTGGAGAGCTGTGGTACAGGGTTAGTTCTGGGGTGCAGACAGAAACCAGAAAGATCTAGTCCCCAGCTGTCCCTTGTTTCCTGTGTCCTGATGGCTCTGCAAGGGTCCCTCTTGGTCCAGTAAATTTGAAAAGAAGTGATGGTCTTGCCTGTGCTTAAAGGTGTGTCAGCACTCTTGGGATACCAGCTCTCTCCTGGCACTATTTGAGTATGGAGCCCTGTGTCACAGGATCCACTCCCCAGCCACCAAAAGAAACCAGAAGCCCACTCCTCAGTCCCTATGTCCTGGGTATTCCAGGTGGGTCCCTCTGAGCAAACAGGCTTGCCCACACTCCTGAGAGGCTATCTTTCTCCCAGTGCAATTTGGCTATGGAGCCCTGGTGACCCCGGCAGAGGCCTCCAGCCACAGATGGAAACCAGAAGGCTCCTTCCCCTGTCTGTTCCTCTGTCCCTGTGTCCCAAGGATTCTGGGAGAGTCCAGCTGAGCAGTGTTATTCCTCTTACCTCCTCTCAAGGGCTTTTCCACACTCCTGGGAGGCTAGCTTTCTCCCAGCAAATTTGGCTATGGAGCCCTGGTGGCCCAGGCAGAGGTCTCCTGCCACAGATCCTAAGCCCTTAGGCTTTTAAAATTTTTTATCAATAGAAGAAATTTATACCAATGAAAACCTTGATTTTGCATCAAAATAAATTCTGCACCAAAATAAGAAATTATGACTTCAACTTAGTAACAGTTTTAAAGATTTCTACCAAATAAGATTATGGCTACACAATCAATTCTAGCTATTTCCTCCTGTTCCAATTTTGACCATTTCTGCATTCCCTAGAAAGTTAGAATAACTACCTCCAGCCCCAAAGTCCAGGGAACTGGGATGAAGACTCTTCATAACTTCTTCAAGCTGAATATGGGCGTTGAGATATTTTTGAAGGGGGGAAGAAGGTAGGGAAAATGGGGGAGTTGTTGGCCTTAAGAAGGCCACACCAATGATTGTATTAGTCTCTGATGTCTGTGTCCTGACTGGATCTGGAAGAAAGTCCAAGACATTGAGTTCAAGCAGGTCAGTTCAGCATGTCTGACGATGAGACTCACCAAGGCTGTATATTCTGTAATATACAAATCTCTAAACAAAATTTTAGTGTCATCAAGATAACTTTTTTTTGTTTGATTCTCTGGAATCTAGATCTTCAGGGAGTCTCCCTTCATCATATCTGATCCATATTACTCTGGAAGGTGTATAGACACCTTTCTCCCAAATCAGCATATCCTTGAGCCAGTACCCAGAAAAACCTTTATATCGACCTCTCTCCCAGAGGAATAATACACCCACAAATCTCAAAATCACACCCATTTTGAAAATTAAAACAATCTAAAACAAATTAAGTAAACTAAGATACTGTGTGTGCCTATTATTAGGTCTTTTGTATTTTGCCATGTAGGATAATAACCCAAAATTCCCATGGAGCCCATGTTAGACAGAATTTGAGAGAGAGTTTGAATTGGGGCATTTGGGAGTATGGAAACATAGCACAGCAGAATCTGTGAGGCTGAGCCTAGTGAGGCCTCCTAGTAATGGGGGATACAGAAGCTCAACTGGCCATCTTTTATAGCCAGACAAGGCTTCCAAAGATAGGACTGAGTTGTATTCAGTTGAGTTGTTGGCCAAGGGGGTCCCATGGTGATCTCCAAACAATCCTGTCTGATGCTAGGACAGAGGGTTGGTCTCCAAAATCTGACAGCCAGACCCCATTGCTGAGGACAACATCCACACAGCTCTGTAAACATGGAGAGGTGGAGTTGGTGCCTACATAGAGCCTTCACCCCTACGTTCTAGTGTCTTTGGTGAAGAAAGGTACTATGCAGGCTATTGAAAGAGAAACGTGGACACCAACTCAGCCACCAAACCTTTTACCAAAAATCTGTCCTGCATGCACAATGTGATGTGCTAATGGTGGTGCAGAGCTTGTGGGAGTGACTAACCAATGTCTGATTTAACTTGAGGCCCACTCCACAAGAGGGAACCCATGACAGAAATGGCTTGGATGGCCAGAAACTGGAGACTGAATAGCCCAGAGACCTAGTGTAGAACCAAGCATGACTGGTCCAAAAAAAAAAAAATCAATGAAATGACTCCTAATGATATTCTGTTATACTCATAGATTAGTGCCTGTCCAGTTGTCATCAGAGAGGCTTCCTCTGGCAGCAGCAAATGGAAGCAGATGCAGAGACACACAGTCAGGCATTATGCAGAGAGAGTCTAAATTGGAGGTCTCGCTCCCCTCAGAGTTCAGGGACTCCTGTGGAAGATGGAAAGGAAGTATTCTAAGAGTTAAAGGGACAGGGGACCCCAGGAGAACACGGCCCATTGAATCAAACATTGAATCAACTAAGCAGGGTTCATACAGGCTCACAGAGACTGAAGCAGCAAACACAGGGCCTACGTGGGTTTGCAGCAGGACCTCTGTGTACATGTTGTGGCTGTTAGCTTGGTGTTTTTGTGGGACTCCTGTGTGTCTCTGACTCTTCTACCTGCTCTTGAGACTCTTTTCCTCCTGTTCAATTGCCTTGTCCAACTTCAGTGCAAGGCCTCTTGCCTTGCCTTACTGTGTTTAGTTTTGTTCTAGTTGGTTACTATGGCTTGGAGGCCTGCTTGTTTCTGATGGGAGATGGAGGGAGAGTGGATTGGGGAAGAGGGTAAGTTGGGGTGATCTGGGAGGGGTGGAGAGAAGGGAAACTGAAGTGGGGTATATTGTATGATAGAAGAATCTGTTTTCAATCAATATATATTATTTTTATAAATTTTATACTATCTAACAGTGAGAGAAAGGAAGGAAGGATAAAGGGAGGGGAATGGAGAGGAGAAGGATGAGGAGGATGAATCAGATACACACTATACCCTTCTAGAGCATGCCCTTCCTTTTAATGGTGCATTTAGCAAGAATTCAACAGTGTGAGGTTCACTGATAAAGTTGGAGCCTCATGCTCTATTCACATGTCGATACTGTATCTGTAAACACTGTTGCATTGTTGATTACACCTTTAATATATGAGTCTTTGGAAGGACATTTTGTACCAAACCGGAGAGATGAAAGCAAAAACAAGGTCTAAAGATATGACCTAATATGAGTCTGCATTTTCAACATGAAATTTAGCTTCCATGTATAGAATAAGTTGTGTATGCGCTAAAAATGCGTTTTTCATATATATATATATTTTGAGACAGAGTCTCACTGTGTAACTATGGCTGGAATGAAACTCACTAGGTAGACCAGGCTGGCCCCAAACTTACAGAGATCTGCCTGCTTCTGCCCTCTGAATGCTGGGGTTAAAAGTGTGCTCCATCACATTCCCGGGCGGCAGCCAAAGATGGCGGAGGGGCAAGTTCTAGTACTGGGTGGCCGAGGCCATCTTCTGGGTCGTCTGGCTGCCATTGTGGCCAAGCAGGTACTGCTGGGCCGGAAGGTGGTGGTTATACGCTGTGAGGGCATCAACATTTCTGGAAATTTCTACAGAAACAAGTTAAAGTATCTGGCCTTTCTCCAAAGGTGGATGAATACCAACCCTTCTCGAGGCCCCTACCGCTTCCGAGCCCCGAGCCACATTTTTTTGGCACACTGTGCAAGGCATGCTGCCCCACAAGACCAAGAGAGGCCAGGCTGCCCTGGAATGCCTCAAGGTGTTGAATGGGATCCCTCCACCCTATGACAAGAATAAGCAGTTGGTGGTCCCTGCTGCCCTCAAGGTTGTGCGGCTGAAGCCTACCAGGAAGTTTGCGTACCTGGGACGTCTGGCTCATGAGGTCAGGTGGAAGTACCAGGCAGTGACAGTCACTCTGGAGGGGAAACGGAAGGAAAAGGCCAAGATCCACTATCAGAAGAAGAAGCAGCTCTTGGGGCTATGGAATCAGGCAGAAAAGAATGTGGAAAAGAAGATCTGTAAGTTCACAGAGGTCCTCAAGACCAATGGACTCCTGGTGTGAACCCAGTAAAGACTCTTTGTGCCTCATGCCTGCCTGGCCTGCCCTTCCTTCACCGATGACCAGGGAAGTGGGGACTAAAGGTTCCTTAGTCACTGCTCCTGTGGGTAGAGGGTACATTTAGACAGCTGAGAGCCCACCACCTGCTTGAGTTTTACTAAAGAGAAAACCATGGAGTGACTTGAGCTTCAGTGTTCAGAATGAGTGGCAGGGCTGTCCCACCCACCTGACCCAAACCATATTCTGCAGCTATGAAAATGAGGTCTACACAACTGGGCTGGGATTTAGAGGTGCACACTGAAGATACTGACCAAGTACAGGCACTGCCTTTGCTCCTTCCCAACAGACCACAAAGTAATATTTTTATGGAGGGTTCTATGTGCTAATAAATTATTTGACCAAAAAAAAAAAAAAAAAAGTGTGCTCCACCGTACCTAGCATGGATTCTGTTATTTAATTGGCTGGGAAGACTGAGAGAACTTCCAGGGATAAAAAGAATGACAGGTTTTATGTTCCTGCCTTCGACATTTCTATAAGGCATCTATCAGGTAGTTAGCAGGATACATACCTTTGAGCTTCATGTCTGAAGCAAAAAATATACATTCCAAAGCTAGTGGTATATACATATGTTTTAAGGTCACAGGAAAAAGAAAATTAAGGGCACAGGCCCATATACCTCTATGTCCTGCCGTCTTTCTATATCTTCACTCCTAGGAGTGGACCAAGAAAACCGTGTAAAAAAATGTGAGTGCTGTCATGATTTTAATCTCAGTTGAGTAGATGATAATTCCTCTCCACACAGCTTTCAGTCATGATAAGGTTTTTATTTAATAGAAAGTTTAATGAGTCTAGTCTAACAGCATTATCTCATAGGAGGGTTATTTTCTATGTTGTGTTGTAGTTTCATTTCATACATTGTATTTTCTATTCATCTGAGCATGGAAAACACCAAAATCTTCCTGGATTTCCCATTGCTGTCACCGTTGTAGTTGGTACAGATAGATGAAAACCAGAGAGTTGAGAGTTAAAGTAAATGAGTCCTAATTATACAAAGGAAGCCAAAAGAACATAAACTTATGTAGAACCTAAAGGGGGAAAGGGATTTAAACTCAGACATGTTGGACGCTGGAGAAGGAGTAGGTGGTTGTATGTTGTATGTCATTAAAAAGGCAAGAAAGGAATGAAAAGAAATAAGTGATCACATAATAGTGTTTTCCATAGTAATAAATACATGGGTACAAGCTTACTGGAAACCCAGTGTGTTTTAAAAATGACTACTGGTGACATCAGCCAACATCAGAGAAGCTTCCTCCTGCAGCAGATGGGAACAAATACAGAGACCCACAGGCAGATATTATGCAGAAAGAGAGGGACCTTGGAACACTCAGCCCTAAATGGGATGTCTCTGTCAGATCCCTCCCCTCAGGGCTCAGGGTTCCCCATGGAAGAGGAGGCAGGAAGAGTGTAAGAGCCAGAGAAGCTGAAGAACACCAAGGAAACAAGGCCTTCTGAATCCACGTGACCAAAGCTCACACGAACTCACAGAGACCGAGGCAGCAAGCACGAGGCCTTCATGGATCTGCACCAGGTCCTTTGCATGTCTAGTTTAGTGTTCTTAAGGGACTCCTGAGTATGTGAATGAGTAGGTCTCTGGTTCTTGTGCCTTCTCTTGAACTCTTTTCTGTTTGTTTGTTTGTTTGTTTGGTCCATTTATAATTTGTTAGTTTTTGTTTAATCTTATTATATTTTATATTATTATTCCCTTAGAAGTCTGCTTGTTTTCTAATAAGAAACAAAAAGGAAATGAATCTGGATTGGAGAGGAGGAGGGAGGAACAGGGAGGAATAAACAGAGGGGAAACCATAATCACGATATATTATATCAGAAAAATATATTTTCAATAAAAGGAAAATCATAACTATTACAATGAACTCATGAATAAAAACACCACACAACCAAATCAGTGTAGTAGCTCAAACAGAACACTTGCCTGTCTCCACACTCTGTATCCATCTCAATGAGACATGCATTCTTTTGTTGAACATTTTCTAACTTTGGGGTTTTTCACATTCAGCAAAATTGGGTTAATTTTTAAGAACTGATATACACATTCATCTTTGCTATTTAACTATAATTTTAATACTTGCCCTCAGATGGGTGATATTGCCCTATAGGATGTCCAAATGTAACTAACCAATGACAGTGCAGTACAGGTGGTTAATTCAAAGAGATATGTTTAGAGCAGCCCTTTGCCAAATAATGGACATGCTAGTTTGTCATATCCCTGAATCTTATTTGGCGTTCATTCCCAGAATGGAAGGATTTAAGTTCCAAGGTACACATGCACACATGTGAGGTTGCATTTAATCAGGGTTCTCTAGAGTCACAGAACTTATAGATAGTCTCTATATAGTAAGGGAATTTGTTAATGACTTACAGTCTGTAGTCAAATTCCCCAACAATTGTCAGCAGTAGCAGTGAATGAAAACCTGAGGATCTAGCAGTCGCTCAGTCCCACAAGGCTCACAGGCGAAGATTGAATCTTCCTCCTTCCAGTGTCCTATGTAGATCTCCAGCAGCAGGTGTGGCCCAGATCAGAGGTGTGTGTACCACCACACCTGAAACTTGTGTCTTCCAGATTCACGATCTAGATCGCAGGTGAGCCTTCTAATTCTGGATTGTAATTCACTCCAGATATAGTCAAGTCGACAACCAGAAATAGCCACTACAGAGGTGTTTGGTGGACTGCCAGTCAGTATTCTGTATTTGTTTGAATAAGGGAGACCATTTTGGTGTGGCTTATTGACTATAGAGGGATAAACTAGAACAGAATGTCACTGCCAGGGGTCAATGTGATACTGAAATGAGCATCAGAGTTGACAGCCTTTACTAAGATGATATTTTGGTTAAAAAAAAAAAAAAGTAAATACATCTTCCAGGTAATATGGAGGCTTAGAAGCCATGTACGCAAAATATGGGGAAACAGAAATAATGCATTAATAAGCCACCTTCTTCTCTCATGTCTAGAACTCATGTGCTGGACTGTTTTATTATATACTTAGCATATGGGCTGTTTTATTGAGGAAAAGGGCATGTTCAGGTAAGACAGAAAGTAACCACCCTACTGCTGTACAATACGGAAGAGCTATAAATGAATTTTTGATACAAAAAAAAAAAGGTTAAAGAGAAAACCAAATGCTTTTGAATAAATATTTTATATGGTAAAATAAGAGTTCCTCCTATGATAAAATCTTGTTCCAAAATAGAGACAGACAAATGAAGATAGGACTAGAAAGATAAAGAGTATGTTGTTAAAGTTACATTGCAAGAGGGTTGTGAGGGCTGAGACATGGAGGAAGATGGCCTGGTGTGAATGTGATTAAGTTGACCATAACTAAAGATGGCTGAAACCCCTACGGTCAAAATTCAATACCCTCACATTAGAGAGCCCTGCTATTAAAGGCAGCCCTGCTATCATAGACCCCCATGACTGGATGGCTTTCTGAGCTCAGTGCAAAATGGAGGACTCCCTTTCTTGGCCTGACCCTGTCTGGAGAGTGTCCCTGAACACAGATGGCTGGCTCTGTCTGAAAAATAACCTTGTCCAGAGCTCTCTGCAAGCATTGCAGAACTCTGCACACTAGTCCTGCTCTGGCTTCCCGCCCAAATAATAATTACATGCTGTGTTCTGACCAATCAACCCTTTCCACCCATACCCCTAAAAGTCCTTATATACCCTATCCCTGGAACAGTAAAGCAGATTTGTCTCACCTCACCGGTCTCCAGACATTCCTGGTCATACTCACAGTCGTTGGAACCCTGCTCAACTCTTCTGCTCCCGTTGACCCTGAGGGCATTTTCCTTTTATTAAAATACCCATTTCCTTCATTTGCTGCCGTTATTCTGACATCTCACACTGTTTTTTACTATCTTAACTCCAGGTATGACATCCCTATTACTTCATATGTAAATACTATGTCAAATTCACAAGACACAAACAAACTTAGATCTGGATCATGGTGGCAAATAAATTTTTCATGATCCAGGAATTTCTTCTTCAATGATTTTACCAATTCTTTCTTTCTTCTGAACACTGAGTATTTCCTACCTACTCAGTTTCATCTCTACCTAAGAATAGCCCTCCTAATGCCAGAGGCCATGAGACAAAAGTTGATACACATACACAAAATTCAATACTTGGCCAACAAGGAGCACTGTGCCTAAAGATCTCTAATAAGAGGGGAGCCATTTTTGTATTAAATATTTGAGATTGATTAAACACACATCAGCAATTATGGAGAGTTGGAACGTTACCAATCATAGTAAAATTATCTTGGACAATGTATTGTCTACCTCTATATGTGACACTAAAAACCTTATGATATAGACCCCATGAGCTGGAAGAATCCAGCAGCTTCCCTAAGCCAGGCATGCTCCTAGGGACCAGTAAAAACCTGAAATTCCTTTTTAAGAACTACCCCACTAAAACAGAAACGTGACAATTGATCAGAATATTCTGAGACACATCCTACTGTGTCATATTTTTTTCTAGACATGCTCTATCTTATACTGGATCTGTGCAGAGAACTTGCTTGCTTCTGTGGTATGGCACTTTAGCTGTGCCTGATACAGTCACAGCAGTAACAAGTACCTTTATAGAGCCAGGCTTAATCAGTATAAAATCAAAATTGTACTAGATTCTTCAGGTCAAATACTCAAGGTGCTCACTAACCTTGTAAAGGGGGTGATATCCTCCTTTTAAAGATGGGAACAATCCAGGTTAAATAGCTCACTGGGTGTAACAGGCCTTGAAAAGAGCTTGTATGGTAATTTAAGCCAGTGTCTGAGATCAAAGTCTACACCCTGATGCCAGGGCATCGCCTGGCAAGAAGGCAGACCAAGTATGTTCTCCCAAAGCGAGTAAAATGCGCAGGAGGAACTGGGCATTCACAAGTGTCAACTTTCTTTCTCTACTTAGAAAGATGAAATTGCTTGGGAAGTCAGAAGGCATAAGTTTGATGACTATAAAAACACCCATTTCAGAGCACCTGACAATGCCAAAAGATAATTTGAAGGAATGAATTTCCTCCCATCATGAGCTCACAGAGATCAAACTCAGACTCCTGAATCCTGAGTCTCCCTGATCATGAGTCCAGCTGAAATCAGCATCCAGAATTAGAGAAACATCTCAAGATGTCCTCCCCCAACCCAGAGGCATGCAAGGTGCTGGCCACCAGACTCACCCTGAAGGAAAAGTAAGCTGAGACTTGGCACCTAAGGTTCAGGCACAAACAGGAACAGAAGCTTACCCAGGTAACCCACAGCCCTATTGGGCCTGGTTCAGCCTTGTGTCTTACCAGTTGCAGGAGTTCTAAAACTGCAGCCAGAGGTAATGCTGGAGAGCCCTGGGGTCCTCAACAGTCAGAGGACAGAGTCAGTCAGAGGGCAGAGCTACTTTTATTGCTGCCTGAGTTCAAGGCCAGATGGGACCTCCGAGAGTCCCTGCCCTCCTGGCTCCTCACAGCCCCAGCAGCCTTGCACAGACTGCAGGTCTCTACCTGTACATATGAGTATCTAGGCAGAGTACAGGGCAGATAATGACCCAATACCAGAAGGTCTCTGAATACATAGGAAGGCCCCCCAACGCCCGTAGACCCCACTGGTTTGACTCCATAATCTACATGCAGGAAGCAGGAGTTGCAGTTTTCTTTTTCCTTTTCTGTGAAGTCTCATATACCCAGGCTGGCCTTCAACTCAGTGTAGCTGAGAGTAACCTCAAACTCCTAATTTCTCTGCCTCCACCACTGGAATGCTGAGTTTAGAAAGATGTACCACTGTTGTGGATAGCCCTGGAGCTATTGGTATTCTGCTAATTCTGCCCTCCTGGGAGGGCTTCAGACAAGGAGTGAGTTACACCTGTGACTTCTTGTGAACCAATCCCCTAATGAATAAAGGAGCCAATCACTGGGCACATAGGAGCGACTTCCAGCTGGGAGAGAGGAAGAGAGGAAGCAGGAGAGGGAGAGGGCCTTTTGGAATGGGGACAGCATGTAGGTAAGATGTGGCTACTAGAGTCTCCTGGTATCATGGCACATCTGCAAGGATTTGCCACCAGAGGAATCAGACTTTGATAAGGTTTACAAGATTAGGTTTTAGTTGTTGCACCCAGAGATTGAGTCACCATTGTTTCCGAGATAAGTTTGTGTTTCGTTTTCCTTCACACAGCAGCTCATCTGGGTTCCAGAAAGGTATGGCTGCAAAGTGTGGGTTTGCCTGATGAGCACCACCAAGGCCATGGGGGTATTGAACATGGAAGGTATCAACCCGCCAGTGCGTGGCTGGCCAGGCTGCTGGGATGAGAGAACCAGGGCTTAGCTCGGGATCGCGCTGCAATGTATTCCTTCTTTTTCAATATTTCCCACAACGTACCACTACACGCATTTGGGGGTTGGTTTGTTTAGTTTGGTGGGGGGTTTGTTTTGTTTCTGGCCTGAAATTCTTAGTAAGCCCCCTGTCTCCTCCCCACAGGGGCTGGGCTTTCCAACCACTATTGTGAAATTGTTGCCTTTTTCCCCCTATAAAGTTTTTTGGTTTGTTGTTTGTTTGTTTGTTTTAACATTCACCTTATTTTGTGTCCTTAGGATGTGTTGTTGTTGTTTTGTTGTATTTTGTTTTTCCTTTGAGGGTCTTTCTGAACCATCCAACTCTGGTGTTGGTGGCTTTTGCTGTCTATTAATGCTTTCCAAATTGCTTATTAGGGACCTGTTGGGTTTCATTTCTATCAACAACAGATTGATAATAAAATATCAATAAAAAGCTTTTAATTGGGTGGTTGGTGGAGGGGTAACCAGGATATCATTTGAGATGTAAATGAATGGAATGATTATTTTTAAAAAAAAAAAAAAAAAGGTTTTAATTGAAGGGCCTATGTGGTCTTTGAATTGTTCAGTGGGTCGTTGGAAGGAATTCTTCACTGAGAGCTGTGGTAAGTCAAAGGAGGACCACAGAGAGTGAGCACCAACCAGGTCCTTTTGTGAAGAATGACAGAGAATAGGAGGAAAGGGGGGCAGGGAAGAAGGGGCAGTGAGCTCTGATGGAATTTAGAAGGAAGTCAGTGGAGAGATAGAAAAGAGTGAAGAACCTGAGATTCAAAGTATCTTCTCCATTGTGGTGGAAGAAGCTGTGTGCCTAAACTGGAATTATTTGGGTGGTGCAAAAAAAGACAGAAATACACTGTGTCTGTGAGAGGAAAACCAAGCCTGGAGTGCAGCCCCCTCTAAAGCAAGCAGGAAGGAAGTAAAGACAGCAAGAGCAGAAGTTCAAAGCTACCCTCAGCTACACAGCAAGTTCAAGGCAAACCTGGACTACATGACAACTTTTCTCAGAAAGGAGGAAAAGAAGAAAAGAAAAGAAAAAAGGAAGGAATGATGGGGGGGGGCACTACGAGAGAAAACTGGTACTAGAGGCAATTGTTACAGAACATTTAGTAAAAGCCTCAAGGTTCATCAGTTAAGAGCATCGGCTTCTTCTCCAGAGACCTGGGTTCAACTCCCAGCATCCACAGGACAGCTCCCAACCATCTGTAACTCCAGACCCAAGGGCTCTAACCCCCCCTTCTGGCCCCTGCAGACATCAAACATGCATGTGGGATAAAGGCAGGCAGATATGACATACACATTTCAAATTTTCAAAGCCTCAAAGGAAATAAGACAAGCAAGTAGCTGGCTAAGAAAATTGAAGTAAGGCTTTTTCCTCTTATGGCACGGGGACCTTGAATGCAGTGCAGTGAGAGCCAGTGAGCAAGAGAGATGAACAACTGAGGCCTATGGGTGCTGAGCAGATCCTGCTGGGGAACCAGAGCAACAGCAATGCCAACTAGCAAGCTTCCACTCAGCAAAGACCCACTCCATAAGATGGGATTTATGCCTGACACTGCTAAATGGCTAAGAACCTGACATTAGATAGGTCATGGACCCAGGGAAACCTCCTGGAATTATTCTGCTAAAGGGAGATAGGGACAATGACTCCAATGACATGTTGCTATGCCTATAGATCCATGCCTTGTTCTGGCCTCATCAGAGAAGCTTCTTCTTGCAGCCGATGGGAAACAATACAGAGACACACAACTGAAGAACATGCAGAGAGGGAGAAATCTGGGAACACTCAACCCTAAATGAGAGGATTCATTTTCTGAGTGTCCGTCCATGTGGTTGGCAAAGTGATATTGGCTGTTGGATGGGAACCTCAATTTCTTTCCAAGTGAGTCTCTACGTCAGGCTGCTTTAGAGACCAGCCTCTCCCAATGTATGTCATCCAGAGACTGAACTGCAAGGTTTCACAACCTGACTTCAGGTGAGTCGGTACCTTTACCTCACCTGTTCTGGTGCTGGTATCGGCTCTGACTAGGTGAGGGGATTTCACAGGATATGAGTTCCAGACATCATGAATCCCTGAGGTCATCTTTGAAGACAGCTACCACAATGGCAAAAGGACAGTCTATGCACACCCCAGGGGTTCCAGAAATATGAGGGGCATTCTGCCCTCTGGATCTTTGGTAAAGCATGTTTAGCCATGGTGCTATAGCAGTCTCTGTTCGTTTGGCTTAAGTGAACTGATTATGAGTAGGGGGGGAAAGGCCAGAAACTGCAGATATGTATTCTAGACCACCTTGCATATCTGAAAAGGGAGCTCAAAAATTGCTTAGATATAAATGGGCATGCATGTTTTCTCAGCAACAGATAGACATGTAAAAGTCATAAGATACCACAATGGAAGGCCTTCCCAAGATCGACCTTCCCTCAGGAGACACTATAATCCTGGAATGGGACCCTTTGCAGGGTGAGCCAGTGAAGGAAGCATCTGTGGTCAGCACTTTGTGTTAGGAAGGCCATCCCAGAAACCGTGTGGAGGCCAGGTCAGAGGGGGAATGAATAGCCAGAATAACAATGTGACCCTTGAACTCTGTCTTAGTGAGGGTTTCTATTCCTGCACAAACATCATGACCAAGATGCAAGTTGGGGAGGAAAGGGTTTATTGAGCTTACACTTCCATGCTGCTGTTCATCACCAAAGGAAGTCAGGACTAGAACTCAAGCAGGTCAGGAAACAGGAGCTAATGCAGAGGCCATGGAGGGATGAAACTTACTGGCTTGCTTCTCCTGGCTTGCTCAGCTTGCTTTCTTATAGAACCCAAGACTACCAGCCAACAAATGGTACCACCCACCAGGGGCCCTCCCCCCCTTGATCACTAATTGAGAAAATGCCTTACAGCTGGATCTTATGGAGGCATTTTCTCAACTGAAACTCCTTTCTCTGTGATAACTCCAGCTTGTGTCAAGTTGACATAAAACCAGCCAGTACAATTGATCCCTTGTCAACTTGACACACAAACACATCACCATTAAGCCTTGACCCTTACTTTCTTATTCATCCCCAAGATCTAAATAACTTTAAAAGTCCCACAGTCTTTGCAAATTCTTACATATTAACATTTCAATCCCTTTTAAACATCCAATCTCTTAAAATTCAAGTCTTTTTACAATTCAAAGGCTCTTAACTGTGGGCTCCACTAAAATACTTTCTTACTTCAAGAGGGAAAACTATCAGGGCACAGTCACAATCAAAAGCAAAATCAAACTCCAACCATCCAATGTCTGGGGTCCACTCGAGATCTTCTGAATTCCTCCAGGGGCTTGAGTCACTTCTCCAGCTCTGCCCTTTGTAGCACACACCTTGTCTTCTAGGCTCCAGATGCCTGTACTCTACTGTTGCTGTTCTTGGTGGTCATCTCATGGTACTGGTATCTCCAAAACACTACTGTCTTCCACTGCAACTAGGCTTTACCATGGTGCCAAGCCTCACCTCCTTTGCATGACACCTTCAATCCTGGGCTGTCAATTGCAGCTGAGGCTGCACCTTCACCATTGGCCTTCCGTGGCTTCTCACAGTGCCCAGGCCTCAGCTGCTCTTCATGACTCCTTCATGCCTTCAAAACCAGTACCACCTGGGTGACTCTTACAAAGGTACAACCTTGGCTATCTCTGGAACAAAGCCTCTGTGCTCTCAGAAAACACTTCTCAGAAGATTTCACCTCAGTGATGCTGGTCTCTTTTTAATCACTGCTAATATCTTAGCTCCAGTTAACCAGCATCAATAGTCCCAGCAATGTAATGGTTTTGCTTTAGCAGTTCTGGTACCTTGCTAATCACAGCTGATTTCTTCAGCCCCAGCTAACCAAAACCACAGAATCTTAAACTAGCAGTGGCCCTGATAAAAGTCTTTAATCTTCCCTCTGAAATTACACAAGCCAGGCCTCCATCTTCTGCACTGTTCTCAACATTATCTTCCAAGCTCCTACAGAACATCCCACAGAGCTCTTAACATCAAATGGATTTTCTAGGCCAAAGTCCTTCCACAGTCCTCCCCAAAACATGGTCAGGTTGTCATAGGAATACCCCACTTCACTGGTACCAATTTGTCTTAGTCAGGGTTTCTATTCCTGTACAAACATCATGACCAAGAAGCAAGTTGGGGAGGAAAAGGTTTATTCAGCTTACACTTCCATGCTAATATTCATCACCAAAGGAAGTCAGGACTAGAACTCAAGCAGGCCAGGAGCTGATGCAGAGGCCCTGGAGGGATGTTTCTTACTGGCTTGCTTGCTTGCTTCTCCTGGCTTGCTCAGCTTGCTTTCTTATAGAGCCCAAGACTACAGCCCAGGGATGGCACCACCCACAAGGGGCCCTCCCCCCTTGATCACTAATTGAGAAAATGCCTTACGACTGGATCTAATGGAGGCATTTTCTCAACTGAAACTCCTTTCTCTGTGATAACTCCAGCTTGTGTCAAGTTGACACACAAAACTAGCCAGTACAAACCCATTTCAAGGAATAGAAATCCTACAGGCTGATACAGAGGAGGACTGACAAGGAAAGTCTCAAAGAACTGGGATGAGTGATCAGGCTTTCGCATTTGTAACTGAGCCATATATTTTTAGTTTATAGGAGGAGCAGCTTCTTGTAAATGATGGCATGACTTGCAGTTACAAGCTGTTTCCCTGTTTCCTACCTATCTGCGGTTGCCTTTTCCAACCACCGCCTCTTCTGCTCCACTTTCAAAGCCCACTCACTCCCGGCAGCCTTCTAGTATCAGACTGCTTCCTCCCCACACCTAAGGAAACTATTAATTCCATGTCACATATGCTAATAAATAGTGTGCCTTAAGTCATTTCCTCAGGTTGGGGTTCTAAATGTTCCATCCAGCCCTTAGGAGCAGATGACACAAGGCATGGGTGGGCCTTAGGAGCAGGTGGTACAAGGCACAGCACAAAAGAGCAGGAGGAAGAACAGGGGCCCTAGGGTATATGCAATTTGCAGGCAGTAAGTGGCTCCCTGGACCCTCAGAAACGTCGTTTATGAGGCAAGATGAATTCTGGGTCCTGCTTGCTGCTGATGTGAGCTCATGTCTAGCAGGGTCACAAGAGGCAGCGAAGAGATTGTGCAGCTATAATCTCAGAATGAATCTTAATATTTTGTTTAATTTAGGGTTCTATTTTTTCACTAGTTTTTAATATTAGGATTATAGTTGAAGTAAAAATGAGAAGATAGGATATTTTAACTGAGATCTTAATTAAGTATAAAAGCTGTCTTGGCGAATCTTATTCTGTAACTTCTGCTGTTGGTAGCATCTTACCTGATGTGAGAGTCTATCAATCACAAATAATAATAAACTTATTCACAGGCAATCTTTTTTTTTTTTAACTATAATAATAGGTTACTGAGGAATGAAAATAATTCACAGTTAAGTCTTTATCACTTGAAGAGTACATGTCTTTAGAAGATTTCTTTTGGGAGGAATACTGTCCCAAGTGTGCTGTATCTTTCCAAGAAGATCATCCATCTGGCACATGTTTTTCAGACCCATAGGAACGCTATTCTCGGAGTGTTACTGCCATCTAGTGGACAGCAGGAATAAATGCAGCTTAAGGCTAACGTGGCTTCATGCCATTTTTCCCCCTCCTTTTTGTTGTAGTATATGCAAAACAAAAAAATGGAAAATATTTTATCAGTCATTGGAGGCTCCTTTGACATTTTTAACTTTGTTCTCTCATCAAAAAACTAACAAACATTATTTCTATCCAGCCAAAACTGGTTGTTAGAGACACAAGTAAAAGGAATTCAGAATGAAAATATTTTTTGCACAACACAATAAAAATGAGAAACAATAATAAAATGCGCTTCAGTGATTGTTTTTGCAAAGAGAAAATATAAGTTTATGCAGAAACTAATGGGTTTGGAAGGACAATCTGCTGAGTCCGTGTGTGTTTGTGAGGGTGTGATTTCAGGGCTGCTATCTTAGAGGGATTGTCCCAGGGAGAAGCTAATTCTCCCTCAGTTATTGTCTGTAGTTCTTTGCCTAGGGACTGAACCACATGAGATTTCCCCCTTCCACATTAGCATTCCACCTGGTATTGCCCGTTGTTCTGGTCTTGTTTGTGCAGCCATTTCTACGAGAGACAGTCTCACAGCGGACTTCCTGGTATTCTGACTCCTACAATCTCTCCACCACCTCTTCCTCTGTGTTCCCAGAGCTGTAGATGCAGGAGCTGTGATGCTGATCTGTCCACTGGCACTCGGGTTCCCAGGAACCATTGTCTCTCTCTTGTGTCTAGCTGTGGTGTCTGTAATGGTCTCCATTTGGTGTCAAGAGAAGCTTCTTTGATTAGGAGAGGAAGCTGCGCTTATCTGTCAGTGTAAAGATAACATTTAAAACATAGTTAGGAGTTATGTTGGTCTAGTAAACTGGTGGTACTAGATTCTCTTTTAAGGTCTGTGACCTCACCAGCCCCAAGAAGCTGGCCAGGTTTCCAGTACCAGGCGTGATTTTCCCTCCTGTTGAGTGGGCATAAAGCCCTATTAGGCAGCTGTTGGTTGCCACCAAGGTGTGGGTGCCCTTATTGCACCCTTATCTTGCCTTGCCGGTTATTGCCATGGTCATGCGTATCATCACGGCGGTGGTAGGGCTAATTGTTTCCTTCCCTTGGCAGCTCGAATAGACCTCTCCAGTGCTATGGGAGCCAGGCTACAGGAGGGAGGCTTCCAGTCAGATCCTGCTCAAATCATGCCAGTCCTATGTTCTACAGATGTAACATCTTCAGCATTAGAGGCCCAACCTCAGCTCTTGGAGGCCTCACTGATAATCTATATTGTTTGGGGAGTCAAGTGGGCTACCCTGACCACCTCTCTCTCTCTTTTTTTTTTTATACTTTATTTACATTTCAAATGTTTCCCCATTTCCAGATCTCCCCTTTGGAACCTCCCCATTGCCTCCCCCTCCCCTGCTTCTATGGGGGTATCCCCCCACCCACCCACACACTCTCGTCTTCCCTCCCTGGCATTCTCCTATACTGGGGGATCTAACACCCTCAGGCCCAAGGGCCTCTCTTCCCCCTGATGGCCAACAAGACCCTCCTCTGCTACATATGTGACCAGCACCATGGGTCTCTCCATGTGTATTCTTTGGTTGGTGATCCAGTCTCTGGGAGAATTGAGGGGTCAGGCCAGTCTTTTGCTCCCATCCTGGGGTTGCAAACTCCCTCAGCTCCTTCAGTTCCTTCTCCAAGTCCTCCCTCTGGGACCCCATGCTCAACCCTACAGTTGCTGTGAAGTGACCCTTGGGTATTCCAAACTTTTGGGCTAATAACCACTTATCAGTGAGTACATACCATGTTCATTCTTTTGTGACTGAGTTACCTTGCTCAGGATGATATTTTCAAGTTCTATTCATTTGCCCGTGAATTTCATGAAGTCATTGTTTTTAATAGCTGAGTAGTACTCCATTGTGTAAATGTACCACATTTTCTGTACCCATTCCTCTGTTGAAGGACATCTGTGTTGTTTCCAGCTTCTGGCTATTATAAATATGGCTGCTATGAACATAGTGGAACATGCGTCTTTATTACATGTTGGAGCATCTTCTGGGTATATGCCCAGGAGTGGAATAGCTGGGTCCTCAGGTAGTATTATGTTCATTTTTCTGAGGGTCCACCAAACTGATTTCCAGAGAGGTTGAGGTACCGGGGGTTTTGTTAGTCTATGGTTCCTGTGATGAACACTGTCAACCCAAGTAATATAACTTCATTTAATATAAGATTTAGGTGTGTATCCTTGGGGTTTTATCAAACAACTTTGGTGTAAGGCATGTGACCCTCCCTCCTCTTCTGTGGTGGCCCCCATTGGCTCCCCCGTCCTGATTTTCCATTTCCTCCCTCATAGTCCCTGTATTCTGTTAGCCCTTCACACTCCCACATGCTCTCTTTATACATCCCTGGATTCTGTGGTTACTCCATGCTTCATCCATGTCTGCAGCCTGGGAGCATGGGTACGAGGGAACATGTGACTCTCTGGCCAATAGAGTCTTCTCTGAGTCCATTCATTTACCTGATATTTTCATGATTTCTTTTTTCTGAGGAAAGGAGCAGTATTCCATTGTGTGTGTCACCACATTTTCACTACCCATCCATCTGATGACGGGCATAGCGATTGCTCCCATTCTCCAGCTATTGGGCAAGAATGAACATGGCTGAGCAAGTGTCCGTGGGATACAATGTTGAATCCTTTGGGCATGTGCTGGTCATACGGTAGACTTGTTTTTAGTTGTTTGAGGATTCTCCATACTGATTTTCAGAGTGGCACACCAGTTTGTGTTTCCACAACAGTGAATGAGGGGATCCCCTTTCCCCTAACCTGGCCAGCATTTGCTGTCACTTGTGCTGTTAAGTGCAGCCGTTCTGCCTGGGGTGAGATGAAATCTCAAAGCTGTTTGAATTTGAAATTCCCTAATTGCAAAGGATGATCAACATTTTTTGAGGTACTTCCTAGTCATTTTTATATTTTCTTTTGAAGACTCTGTTTAGATCCCTAACCTGTTTTCCCCTATAACAACTTATATTTTGAATTAATAATAAATATTTTTATTATTATAGCATAACTACATGGTTTCCCCTTCCTTTTCCCCCTCCAACGCCCCCCACACATCCCTTCTTGCTCTGATTCAAATCCATGGCCTCTTTTTTCATTCATTGTAGCTACATGCATATGTATATATACATGTACTACACATGTATACTCCCAAATACATAAATGCAGCCTGCTCAGTCTGTATAATGATACTCATATGTATGTTTGATTGGATCACAATTGGTGTGCTCTTCCCTAGCAGAGACTGCTTTTCCCATTCTCAGCATTCTTTGGTTGCCTGTAGTCCTTGGCATAGTATCAAGGCCTCTGGTCTTCCCTCCCAACCACGTTTGCATGTCTATTGTTGTCCTTGTTCAGCTCATGTTTGGACCATCATGTTGGTGAGACTTCATGACTGTTGTTTCTAACATTCCTAGAAAACAGTGTCAGCACAGATTCCCTGAATCTCTGGCTCTTGTGATCTTTCTGCCCTTTCATTTCCTGAGCCGAAGGTGTATCTTGATTGGTTGTGGTTTTCTGTGATGATCTTTGTTGAAAGAGAAGTTCTCTTGATGAGGAGTGAGGAGTACCATTATCTGTAGATGTAAGGACAAATATTTTTGCTGGTTTGGTAAAGTGTGGTTGCTCTCCTCCATGATCCATGACTTCAGTGGCCCTGGGTAGCGGGCTAGGTTTCTAGTGCCAGGCATGATTTTCCTCTTGTTGAGCAGGCTTTAAGTCCAACTAGAGAGCTGTTGCTTACTGCCAAGATATTCTCGCCATAATGGCATCCTTGGGGGTATTGTGCTATGCTCATAGTTGATGCGGTTCATAGACATCATAGCTCTATTAAGACTGTTGGTTGCTTTTCTCCTTTGGAAGCTTGCATGGTGTCTTCTGGTACCGTGAAAGCTAGTCCTTGAGGAGAAGATATTCAGACCAATTCAACCCCGGGGGCTCTGGGCTCTGATGTTCATGGTGTCTTCAACAAAAGGGACTTACCTTCCACTTATGGGAAACAACCAGGGGCAAGAGCACCAGCATGTAATGTTTTGGGAGTCTCTCGGACATTTCTGACCAACAACTTAAAGACTGGCTCCTCATGCCGGGTGTTGGGGTTTTGCTGAGGTAGCCTTTGGCTCTTGGAGGGATCACTGTCAGCCCAGATAAGAGAATCTAATTTAAACTATACATGTCTCTTCATACATAAACTTTTTCCTTTTAGATAGATAGTCAATGGTATATTATTCCTTATGACCTTTTCAAGCATGCTTACTGTTCGCTTGCCCTCCTTCTTCCTTCTGAATTTATCTTTCCCAACCCTAATTAGAGCCCCAGCCTAACTAGGGCTTTTCCTGTCTCCCCATCAGATCACATGACCCCACTGTTCCCCTCTTTATTGCTCCACCACTTCCTACCCAGCATTGGTCCCTTTGTACTTTCCTGGTTTCTGCAGTTACTCCAGGATATGTACTCACACTCAAAACTTCAAAGCTAGGAGCCTCTGATAAGGTACAAATGACATCTATCTGTCTTTCTGGGTCTGGGTTACTACCTCATCAGAATGATCTTTTCTAGTTCCATCCACATACCTGCAAAGTTCGTTGTTTCAGGCTTCGTTACACCGGACTAGCATTCCATAATGTGCAGATTACCACATTTTCATTATCTGTTCATCTGTTGAATGACACTTAGGTTGTTTCCATTTCCTAGCTATTGTGAATAGAGCAGCAGTGAACATGCTCAATAAAACTACCATAGTAACCAATCCCTTTCTAAAGGCCTGTTCTATCAGCTGGAACCCATCCTTGGCACTAGTAATGGTGCCAAGAGCCTGTAGCTAGACAGATCATAAGCCCTAGGTGAGAAGCTGCTACTATTATTCTGCTAAAATGGCATAGTATTAAAATGATTCCTGATGACTTATTGCTATATCCATGGATCAGAAAAACCTCTTAGGCCTCATCAAAGAAGCTTCTTGCAGTAGATGGAAATTAATACAAACCCTCAACTAGTAAATGTGCAGAGAATAAGAAGCTGTGGAATGCTCAGCTGTAAACTGGATGTTCATACTACACCTCTCCCAATGTCTTAGTCAGGGTTTCTATTCCTGCACAAACATCATGACCAAGATGCAAGTTGGGGAGGAAAGGGTTTATTGAGCTCACACTTCCATGCTGCTGTTCATCACCAAAGGAAGTCAGGACTGGAACTCAAGCAGGTCAGGAAGCAGGAGCTGATGCAGAGGCCATGGAGGGATGTAACTTACTGGCTTGCTTGCTTGCTTGCTTGCTTGCTTCTCCTGGCTTGTTCAGCTTGCTTTCTTATAGAACCCAAGACTACCAGCCCACAGATGGTACCACCCACAAGGGGCCCTCTCCCCTTGATTACTAATTGAGAAAATGCCTTACAGCTGGATCTTATGGAGGCATTTTCTCAACTGAAACTCCTTTCTCTGTGATAACTCCAGCTTGTGTCAAGTTTACACAAAACCAGCCAGTACACCCCACAAGGAAAGGGGAAAAGAAAAATTGCGAGCTCCAGAGGTGGTGAGTAAGTTCAAGGACACAGTGTTTTGTGGGCACAGCAGGGCAGCTGCACATATGAACTCATAGTGAGTGTGACGGCATGCTAGTGACTGGCACCAGCTCAAACTGGACAAAATCTGAACACGGAGGAGAGGTAGGAATGAAATGCCACCACCTGCTGAGGAGGAAAAACTGGTCTTCAACAGTGTGGCTCCTGGTACATTGATCACACTCTAAGGCAGGCCAGAGAGAGAGAGAGAGAGAGAGAGAGAGAGAGAGAGAGAGAGAGAGA